>CP092087.1:69343371-69393371 GCA_029203775.1 Neoneuromus ignobilis | reverse complement strand
TAAATGCATTTTTTTTATACTCTGAAAAAATGTATGTAGAATAATGAAAACTGTTTTGAAAAATTGTTGCAGAATATTGTGCTGTGAATATTTTTTTGAGAAAAAAAACAGTTTTTTGAAATTTTGTATATGTTTAAATACATAGATGTGTACACACACACACACACACACACACACATATATATATATATATATATAGAGAGAGAGAGAGAGAGAGAGATCCCAAATAAAAATAAAGGATTTAACAGATATTTACATCCTTACTATATTTTATCTTCAGTCTCATTTGAGATATTTTCTCTCTCTCTCTCTCTCTCTCTCTCTCTCTCTATATATATATATATATATATATATGTATGCATGTATATATTCATAGAATAATTAGTAATCTAAATTCCATATAATTAAAATTATTACATTTTTCAACTCTTATTTCACCGCTAAAGTAATTCATACTTTTTTATTCATACAAATATGGATTGTTTGAAAAAACGTCTAAAAGTAACTGACACATTTTTTTCAAAGTTAGATTCATAAACGCAATTCAAAGTTTTGAAATAAGTCTAGTATTATAACGAAGTTTCATGTAATGAAACCGTATTATTTCAAAAGTCTAACAATGAAAAAAGTCTTGAAAGGGAACAAATTTAAATGAAACTTCCAGATTTTCTTGCTAGAAATATTGTTATTAATTTAAATTCGAATCAAGTGTATTGATTGAATAAAACACCCTTATAAAAATTTGTTTTGTCTATTATTTGATGTTAGTAATATATAAAAATGATATGGAATTATAAAAATATACATATTTATAAAACGAAAAAATATATAAAAACTGTTTAACAAATTACCTGTTTGTTTTTTGGTATAATGATTTCTCAGTAATATTCCTCACTCAGGTTTTGAAAATATCCTTTCTGGTTTTACCATAATTATTATGATTATGAGTGCTGCAAAATTGTCTTTACATATTAATCAGTTAATATATTTAAATAATATTAAAATATTTATTGTTGTATTTTGAATTCTACTCTTAGTTATTTCCGATTGTTATTTCTAATTGTTATTATTTTTCAGTAAACAGCCGTTACTTAGCAACTAAAATACAGTAATTACTACTAATATAAAATAATTACGATTATTATTAAACAAAATTAAGGAATAATTCCGACGATTGTAAATTGTATGTTAAAAATGTCGTGTCTAAATTTTTGTGTAAATATTAAATAATATCATTTTTTCAAAAAAATATTCACCTACCATAAATACCTGAATACAATATATCACTTTGTGCATGTTTAAAAGACAGTTAACGAATATTAATATGTATTTTGGTTCAAATAGTAAGTAATTATTAATATATTTTCAAAAAATCACATTCAACCTATTTGATTGATTTTATATTATATTAATATTTTTTTTCTATTTTTAACATTGGACATTCCAGTTCATTTTCTCAATCAAGAAATTATTCCGTTAAAAAAACATCAAAAATAACAGAACAGTCGTCTGTAAATAACTTTTTTTTTAATATTACAAGAACCAAACGTACATGACGTAATCTTTCAATCATTGTGTCAAGAGGTCATCTCAATATAAGATGCAGACGTGGTTGTTTTCATACTTTTAATTGGATACGACATTCGACACGAGTTACGAATTCAGTTTTTGCTCGAAAAAGGGTCAAGTACGTTCGGTGTGTCAATCAGTTCGACCATAATATCAGCCCACCGGTATTCGAAATCATGCCATTTATGTTTCTTATCGGCGATGAAAATTAAAAAAATACGTATATACTAGTGGCTTAGTATCGTAAATTGGCCAATTATCTAATTATTCTGTTTATAATTGTTGGAGGCGATCGTTTGCGGAGATCGAAATCACGATCTTGAATTTAGGACATTTGATGGATAGATAGATACATTTTTATTATAATTATATTTCTTGGTATAAAAATTTCGTTTTTTTAGCCTCGTGAGTTAATATAGCAAGTTATTATTGATCTCAACAAAAAAAAATAGTAATTAAACTATTAATGAATCTCAAACAATTTTAAATAAAGGTGAATAAAAAAGCATTGCATTAAAAATATAATATATATACAGTGAGTCAAAGTGAAACTCATACAGTATTATGTTCAATAAATTTTTGTATATAAATTTTTAAATAAAAAAATCCCTTTTATATTTGACTTAAATTGTTTATTAAGGATATTTTTATCCTATAAAAATAAATAAATATTAAAATAATACTTAAAGACCAAAAAAAGTACGAATTCTGAAAAATAATTCAAAAACACATCAAAATGATACTCATACAACTAATAAATTATTTATTAAATTAAAATTTACAATGGATTGAATTATTTTAGTACTTGTAGAGTAGCCTTTATTAATTTTTTAGCCTTTAAACGATTCAGGATGGATTTAACTAATTTTTCACAATAAACTAGATCATTTTTTTCCATTCTTTTAACACCCCTTTTTTAAATCATTTTTATTACTAATAGTGTGTGTTCTAATGGCAATTTCTAAGTGATTCCATAGATTTTCAATCACATTTATATCAGATGATTTTGGTGATGTTTACAGTACTTTGGGGCAGTTATATAACAATCAACTACGTGTTTTATAAGCTTTGTGCTTGGGGTCGTTGTCCTGATAAAAATTAAATGTTTGTAAAATCCCAAGTTTTTGAGCTTTGGCTTTCAATTTTCTTCTTAATAGATCAATATAAACATTTTGATTCATAATTCCATCTATAAAATTAAATTGCCAACCCCTCTCGTGTCTACGAGAGGGGTTGGCAATTGAGTCATGTTATAGTATGGTGGTATATGTCTATATACCACCATACTATAACATGACCGCCCTCATGTTTGACTGTAGGACATAAGTGTTTTAAAGACATTTCTGTATTTGGTTTCTGCCATACATTATTTCTCCCATTGGATCCAAATAAATTATATTTGCTTTCGTCCATAAATAAAACATCTTTTCAATAATCAAATCTCTTATTAACATGTTCCCGAACGAAGTTTAACCTTTTGTTGCGATTAGCTAGATTTATGAAAGGTTTCTTCCTGACAATATGAGCATGAAACCCATTTTATTTAGTATATTGCGAATTGTTTAGGGGCTTGCTTTTTTATTTAGATACTTTTTAACTTCTAAAGTTAATTTGGGCGCGCTAATTTTCGAATTTTCTTTAATTTTTCGTAGAATCCAATGCTCATCATGGTCATTAAAAATCTTGCGGAGACTCTTTCAGACTTTATTGTTATCATTTTGGCCATTTTTAAATCTTTTTATTACAGATTGCACTGTAACGTGGCTTCTGTTAACTATTTTCCCAATTTCCCGTAGAGTTTTTCCATTTTTGTAATGAAAAATCATTAGCATTCGCTCGTCCGTCGATGATTGTCCCCTTTGTCTACTCAAAATGAAAATCCAATTTATATTTTTTACAAAACGATTACAAACGACTTAACAATAGGTTTTTTTTGTAACCAAAATGACCAAGCACATATTTGAAGAGTATACTTTCTTAACACAGCAGTTTTCAAGCGAGAATAATTCGTTGTATGAGTTTCATTTTGATGTATTTTTTGTTCATTTTTCAGAAATTGTTCCTTTTTCTAGAGTAGAAGTATTTATTTACGATTGAAATTTTCAAATATAATAAAATTAACCTTAATAAGAAACTTAACCAAGAGAAATAAAGAAAATTGTTATTATATTAAAATATATGTGTAAAATTATTGGAAACATAACTTTGTATGAGTTTCACTTTGACTCATTGTATATATATATATATATATATATATATATATATAAATAAAAATATTATTTTGATAATTTTAAAATCATTTTTATATTTTATGAACAATCTAAAACATGGAAGAAAAACTTTAATTTATTATTTTTAATTGTTGCATTCAAACAAATATTTTTTTCAGATTATTTTTACAAAATGGAAAATTTTAACTTCATATACAAACATAGACAGTTACTCTTAGTTATATTCGTACACAAATATACTACGAATTGAAAGCAAATACATTTAATTAAAAAGTAATATTTTTATTTCTTATTTTTTCTCATACATAACTATAAGGCAGTATAGTAGTTTTAGAATTTAATTCATAAAGAAAATAAACTGCAATCCAAAGAAGTGAACCATAAAAACTTTCGTATTCGTACAAAACATAAAATTTTATATCAACTCTGATAAATTCAATTGTACACAAATGAATTATCACCCCAACATTACAAGGAATCAAAAAAGTGTTCAATAATTATTTATTATCACTTTATAGTCTTAGTTCCTATCTGGATTTATAACACAACACTGTAATGAAAACTGCATTTTCATTAAAATGTACATCAGCTTTTTTAAAAGAAAGTAGCAATAAATAATTATTGAACACTTTTTTAATATCTTGTAGTATTGGGGGTGATAATTCATTTCTGTGAAAATAAATTGTGGGGTTTCGATAACTAGAATTTATTTTTTTATATAAAATATATTTTGTTGTTGGTATGATAAGTCCAAGCAGCTAATTAAATCATTTTGTATTTTTTCAAAAAAGAAAATAAATTGTTTAACATTGTTTCAATGAAATGCGTGGGATAATACCGAGAGGTCATTATTCGAATCGACAATATTTATGGCAAGACTAGATACATTTACATAATCGTATATTTTTTAATAATATTCAGTATTTTTTTAGGAAAAAAATACACATGACCTTAAACACTGACATTCAACCGAACAATACATCCATCCACATACATACAAACAGAATCGTTCGGTTAACACATATACAGAGTATCGTCGATCGTTGTACTCGCTACTTATCGACCTTGACGGGTTGCGATTATCGAAAGCCGGTCATATATTTTTTCCGATGACTAAACGACAAACACCTTTTCAACTGGGACAACAGTAACTCGAAAGTTGTATGTATATTAATGTCGGATGACGTCATCTGTGACCGACATGACGTCATTGGACAACGTTACAGGGTAAACTGAAAAAAATCGAATTGTTGTAAACGATGGTCACTGTTTATAAATATTTAAGATGTGGTTAGATTTTGTGTTAAGAACAATCGGTTTAATATGAAATGTCAAATCGATTTTATTTGTAGCTATGATTTGATAATTTAAAGATTTGTATTTGTTTTATTCATGAACTTTTTCAGAGTTTTAAGACTTGAACAATGAGATGAAAACTGATAATATGTTTTTATGGTCAAAAAGAACACAAATGGTACACTCCAATGTATTATATTTCTTATCAAATTCATTTTAACCGAATGATTTACACGCCTCAAGGCTATAACTTTTCATAAAAATATTCAATGATTATTTATTGCTTATTTCATTCTCTGGCACGCATTTTGATAACTGTATTGCTATTATCAGAGTGTTTTATTGTACTTATATTTTATAATGATGATGGAATAGTCGCCGAAATACGTATCGGCAAATGAAATGAACGGTAAATAATTTTTGAACATATTGATATTTCCTAAACTCTTTACAGCCAGTAACAAAGCCTCAGAACTTTCCTATGACTGTCTTTCTAACGTCGTCAAGGAATTTGATGGCATTTTAATCGGATTTCTTAGAGACACACAATATTTTGTTGAGAAAATGTCTCCACGACCTGTTGTTTTATTGTGGCTCTAGGAAGGAAAGTATTAATTAGTTCATTAGTTCTGGAGTAATGAGTAGAGATTGAACTCCTTTCTTAGCCACTATATCTTTTCTCTTGTTTCCCCGAATTCCACTGTGTCTATCGCAGTTCAATAAGATTGCAGATTGAAAGTTGATGGATTTGTTTGGAGGCGTGTCTAGACAATATTTAGGCTGATTTGCTTAGAGGAAATTGCCTTAAGAATCAGATTTTATAAGAATATGCCCATTGGCATTTCTGTTCTTTCAACAAAAACACGTATATTTTGGACTAGTTTTAACTTGAAAAAATTTGACAAATTTATCAGGCTGGCAATTAAAGTACACATGGATGTCTGGCTATAGATTTCTAGTCCTGTATGTGTTTATATACATATATATATATATATATATATATATATATATATATATATATATATATATATATATATAATTAGTTCCATTCTTATCCATTGTTAGATGAAGATTTTTCCAAAATTCTCCATTTCTTATTTGTAATTTTAATTACAATTTTGTACGATCTCAATATAATTGTGATGATATTTTGTTGCAGGCATGGAAGCTCTCGAAACGTCGATAAATTATTGGGAAGATGCCCTCGCCGCATATACATCGCGGAGCACGGCCGAAGGCGGTCTTCTGACGGTACTGGCACCTGAAGATGCAGCCTTCTGCAGCGATCTGCAGAAGATATTGGATATCGCTTATCGTTTGCAAGAGAACAGCGAACTATTATTCCTCGATCAACGATCGATACTCTTCCGACGTACCAGTACGGCACGTCAGGATGGAAGTCAGGCTTCTGTCGATCAGGAGGGATTCGATTCGAACATGTCCAGTGTCGATTCGTTTGCCTCTGCTCAAGATCAAGTATGGCATATCTGTTTCTTCTTTAGAGGAATTATTTAATTTATCGATATATTTTGCTATCAGGTTGCCGATTTGCGCGAGTTCGAGGAGTTTACGTCGGAATTATTCCCGGACATCGATCGTTTACCGTTGTATCAGGCCGCACTGAAGCAACTGGAAGAAAGTGGTATCCCGTATCGCGCACTTCGAACCGAACTCGTACGCTGTGGAACAGACGGAGAGTATTTGGCCAAATTGCACTGTTTGCGTCTTGCATATCAGCATATGTTTAAAGATCGCGCAAATTGGTTTTGGTTCGCCGATTCTGGACGCCAATTACTAGCCGATTTACTTCTTTATGCCGATAAGGTGGATAAGTATAAATGTATATATTTTGATTAAAATGTGATTTTGTTTTGGAGGTATTTTTTTTCCTGTGAATTTATTGAAATTTTCCGAGAATTTGTTTACTTCTCGCGAATTTATTCAAATTTCCCGCGAAATTAAATTTCATTGCAAATATTCAATTTTTTGCTAATTTTTTTACTTTATTATTGTTTATATCACTCTTTAAATTACTAACACATTTTTACTTTTTGACCAAAAAATAATTTCAATTATAGTAGTTTTTATTTATTTTTAGCAAATTTTCTTTATACATTATATTAGTTTTATATCTAAATATTTATTTTTTCTAGGACCCAAAAGATTTCCTTATTGGCTATGAAGAAATGCTCGAATATGTTCAACAAAAAGAAAAATGGTCTGAAATTGAACAGGAATTGAGTACGAAAAGTGTCAAAGCGATTACTTTTTATGACGTAGTTTTAGATTATATCCTTATGGATGCTTTTGAAGATTTAGATTCGCCTCCTTCATCTGTTACAGCAGTCGTACAAAATAGATGGTTGTCTAATGGTTTTAAAGAAACAGTAAGTGTATTCGTACACTTTTACATATAAATATTTATGTATAAAAATATATAATACTATTGATTTCAGGCATTAACTACAGCTGTATGGTCAGTATTGAAAGCGAAACGTAGAATGTTAAAGTTCCCTAATGGCTTCATGTCACATTTCTATACAATCTCCGAACAGTTGTCGCCACTGATGGCCTGGGGTTTTCTTGGCCCCGATGAATCATTACATGAAACGTGTATTTATTTTAGAGATCAAGTGATGGGGCTGTTAGCTGACATTTTCAATTTCCAAAAGTGTCGGTATACATCTGTTGAAGAACTTTCAAAAGATGTTCTTGTGCTTATGAAGCAAAGAGTACAGAATGTTAGTTTACGCTTAAGTCCACAAATGTAAACTCTGATTGTGATATTTATATGTATATATATTTTATATATATATATATATATATATATATATATATATATATATATATATATATATATATATACAAGTATGTATATATGTTTTACATTCCCTTTTAGTTGCTTATAACAATTTATGTATGTTATACTTTAATATTGACTTAAATATGTGGCAATGAAACAAAACATAATTTATTATAGTATGGTGATTATTGCACATTTTATTTTATGACATGTATATTTCTTACTTCTACTTAAACAGTCCGAATTTTTTTAAAAATAAATATATAAGTAGTATTATGTTTAGAAGTTTAGATTTATACTTTTTAAAAATATAATCGATACATGTATACCAATATAAATAGGTATTATTATTCAGAAACACCCAAACACCACCTTAACAAATCACTAATTATTGAAGATTATATTATTGGTCTTGTTTAAATACTGCTTGAACAGGAATTCAATTTTCGATTTTACTTTATTTTATTTTTGTATTAAAAGAAAATTTTATTGATTATCTTTTAATTGTAATGCCTATAAGTAAGTTTGTTATAGAATCTTTAAAATTAGTAAGTCATGAAATTGATTTTTAGGAGGAGCATTTTAAGTCGTTTTTATTATTTAAATATTTTTATTTAATTAGGTCTATGGATGGCAAACAATTCAAATAGAAAATTCTTTGTTTTCTTTAATTTTTTTTATAATAATTAGAGATTAAAAACTTGATTCTTTAATTTCTTTATTAGTTGGCAACCAAACTTTTACTTATATATATATATATATATATATATATATATATATATATATATATATATATATATATATTATAATAATTTAAATCTTAATGGTTATTAAAGAAACAAATATTTCATAAAAAGTAATATACTTTTAAGTCGAAAATAATTTTATCATATGGTTTATAATATTTGTGAAGTTAATAAAACCATTCTGTTAAAATACATTGAAAGTTTCTTGCACAAATAAATCGCTATTTAATATCGCAATGTTTTATAAAAATGTTCAATATTTACTTATTGTTTGCTTTAATAGCAAATATATATTTTAATAACTGTGAAATTGTGATAGAAGATCATATGGCCATTGAAATGTGTATGAGAAAAGAAATAGTTTTTGAATATTTATAAAGAAGAGTACTTGGACCAAATATTTATTTTATATGTGTACACTGTTATATAATAATAAAAATGAGTAACCTTTCCTTGAAAGTATCATAAATAGAACAAACTAAAATAATATTTTATATAATTTTTAGCAATATTGTATTCGAGATATACAATTATATGTTAGTAGTTTTAATAACAGTTAATGTTTGAAAAGTGTATAAATCGATTGAGAATGCAAAGTGTATATATAAAATATCTTTTTTTTCTAAAATTACTTCTTTTAAAATATTTTTTAAATGCATAATTAGATATACTGAATTTTACAATCAACATGGTTCTGATATAGAATTGTGTGGGATTCTGTACTAGAGTAAAGCAGTGGCGTGGATATCAAATTTAAAAGGTCTGTTTATATATTTGTTTATTATTTAAGTATTTTTTTCTTATATATTACAAATGTAACAATCGTGTATATATATATATATATATATATATATATATATATATATAAATATATATATTTATATTTATGTTAGTTACTTTATACTGAAAGTTTAACATAAACACATTATTTTGTTTGAAATGTGAATACTTGGTACATTATTAGAGTTTTTCCTTTGTTTTTTTTTATTTAATATAAAATATAATAATATATCAGCTTTTAAATTTTCATTCCATGTAAGTATGAATTATATAAGTCTTGGTTTGCTGAAAGAATATTTTATTATTGTAATATTTGTTTTATCTGTTCTTTTTAATTTTACATTAGAATTATTAAAGTTTTTTGTTATATATATTAAATGGTATGTATTTAAGTAATTATTTATTTTAATTTAAAGTATTTAAAGCATGTTTTCGTTTTGAAATAATTTGGTTTTGTCGTGTTGTTTATGTAATCGTTTATTTATTTGAGAAGTTTTTTTATTAAAATTGATTCCTTTTAAACAAGAGTATACAATTTCGAAGCGAAATGATTACTTTAAATCGAAATTATCTAATGCTATACATTGATTGAGAAATTTCTCAAACTCATATTTCATAAATAATATACAGCATACATCGTATCGCCAACATGATAAATGCACTATTTTAAATTACGAACGCGTTTTTTTTGTACAAAACTAGTAGTATTTTTATTGTTAAGATCGTTTTTTGCATGAAATATCGGTCTGTATTGTATGGTGCGGTGCGTTTTGACAAACGTAGGAGTTTTAGCGGTATGTAGTGAAGAGCAGTAAATTGTGTTTTTAGAGTTAAGTTAACAAAGTGTACGCTTAGATCGAAGTATGCTGTATATTCGTCAAAATTATTTGTAAAAATGGAAATCGTGAATTATATTAGAAATTTGTTCAACTGGCATACAACATCCGATCGACAAGAAACTAAAAAGAGAAGGTTAGTTCCATTTTCGATTTACAATTATTACGTATATGTTTAACTTGAAAAGTTATTTGTTTTTCAGGTCTTTTAACCTAAATTTTGTATCGTTTTAGGTCCGAATTCGGTGATGGTTATCCATATTTAACTAAACATAGGCGTGTAGGTACTTTGGTCATGACTTCACCAAAAGGTAAAATGTTGAAAGTAAAAAGTTTTCATTCGATGCTGTTATTATATATATATATTGTTATTTTTTGTACCATTGAACAGATCACAATTCTTTGAGACCTTGGAGAAACAACATGAGTTGTGCACTTCAAGCTGAACCGTTATCAACGAAACGATTCTATTCTTTTACCTCCAAAGATAATTGTTTGAATATTTCCGATGACGACGATGAAGTGATAGTAATACCTTCGAATAAAAAGCTCTCGAACGGCAGTTCGTTGAAGGAGGCCGATAAAAAAAACGGACATAGGTCGAGTCAAGACGACGACGACGATATTTTGTTTGTCACGTGTATTGAATCCGACGAAGCGAAAGCCAAGCGTAAAGGCTGTAAACTATTCAAGTCCCATCTAGATTCGTCTTTCGAGAACATGCGGCCTCGATTGTCTTCTATAAGACACGTACGGACACCGATTATGACGCAGAGGAAGCGATATTTGAACCGGAGTTCGATTTTCAACGACTCTATAAGACCCGACGAGAAACGAAAATACCAAGAGATGCTGAGTAAAATAGCACCGAGTTTTGGAAATTTCATAGCGAGCTCGTTTAATAGTAATTCTCAATCGGATACACCTTTCAACGCCTCGAAGGTCGATTCCCGCACTAGGGCTCGGAAGTTAGTCGACATTGCGGTCGGTACGAAATCTCCTTTGATCGATCTGACCGAAGACGGCTTTAAGAATTCGTGCAGCAAGAGTAAGTCTTCGACACCTTGTCAACCGTCGCCGATAACGGTAAAAGATTCTTCTGATTCCGATATCGAGTGTTTGGGTACCATGCCTATTAAAGCTAAACAGCCTATATTGAAAGTGAATTCGTTAAAGTCTTCTTTAGATTTGAAACCTGTCTGTAGCAGTGAATGGGTACAACAGTTGTAAGTAATCGATAGATGTTATTATAAACTATTGTATTAACATATTGAAACCTATTTTAGAAAAAAAAAACACGACCAGACGATACGTGAAAAATTAAAAGAGATCGAAGACTATAAAATGCGAACTGAACTTTATCGCGATGCCAATAAGAAGCTGTTCGAAGAAGCGTTGGAAGATCGTTTACGTAAGAGTATGCAGATCACGGAGGCGGTGATGGTGGAAGATTCCGAAGACGAAATAGTAGAGATCTTTCCGCCTTTGACCGAAGAGCAAGAGAAACTAGTTACCAAAGCTTTAAATCCGAATCCGTCGTCGGAAGTATTGATCGAGAAGTTTAATATACGTATAACACGGCACGACATTCATACGTTGGCCGGTTTGAATTGGCTCAACGATGAAGTTATTAATTTTTATATGAATCTATTGATGGAGAGAGGAAAACAAGATAACATGCCTAAAGTACATTCGTTCAATACGTTCTTCTATCCGAAATTGATATCGGGCGGTCATAGCGTGTTACGACGTTGGACGAAACGTGTAGATATATTCGAGTACGATCTTATTACGGTCCCTATCCACTTAGGAATGCACTGGTGTATGTCGATAATCGATTTTCAAGATAAGAGCATACGGTATTACGATTCGATGGGCGGCAGTAATAAGCGTTGTCTCGAAGCTTTGCTCCAGTATCTCGCCGACGAAAGGATGGACAAGAAGAAAGAAAAATTCGATGTGACCGAGTGGTCGATGATCATCGCGAAGGATATTCCACAGCAGATGAACGGTAGCGACTGCGGTATGTTTTCGTGTACGTTTGCAGAGTTTGCTTGTAGGAATGCAAAGTTTGATTTCTCACAAGAAGACATGCCGTATTTGCGTAGAAAAATGGTCTATGAGATTATTACAGGGAAATTAATAATGACTTGAGAAAAAAAAACGTATTTCAGTTTAAAATTGAAACTAGTTGCAGAAATAATATTCATTACTTTTTATTATGTTGAAATAAGCTTCTATAAAAAAATATTTATCTTTGAAATTTATCAAGCACTTAATACCATTACTGATTTTGTATACAATATAAAAAATGCTGTAATATTAATTTATTAAAGAAAATGATGTTTATTTTAAGTCACTTATAAAATTGTAATAATTATAAGATTATTTATTTTAATTATGAAAATCAGTGCTAAACTAATACAGATATTTAATAAACAACTTATTCAATATATCCATAATTAGACAAGACATGAATAAATAAAAATATTTTAATATTTAGAATTTAATATGTGAAATGTAAACATTACCAGATATAAGGTTTTTGCAATTGCTTATGTAATATGTATAATTTAAAATGAAGAACAGTAGATCTTATTTATTATATGCTGTACGTATAATCAAATGTAGTAAGTTTGAATTGCAACTCTGACGGTCTCTGCAACAACATATTTTTTATTTTCAACATATTTGGATATGTCATTGTAGTTCTTACATTACATATTTACTTGAATGTGATAAAACACTTCATACAACAAATATTAAATACTACTTTAATGTGAGATAAGTTTTTGTTTATATCAAGAAGAAATTGTAAGAATTGAAAGGATTATTTTCATTTTTTTTATTTTTATAAATATTTCTAATTTCTTTATGTCTTATGTGTATTTTAAGAATTACTATAAAAAAACACACATGGATTATAAATATAAATTATCATTTAGGCGTTATGTGTCATAGTTGGCAAAATATATTTGATGTATTTTTAATAACAATGTAGAAAACATCCACTGAAAAGTGCATATATATATATATATATCTTTGTTTTAAACATTGAAATGTTTTTGTATTTCGAAAACTTCATTAAATAAATTATATTTTATAACTAAAACATTGTACGAAACAAAAAAAGTTTGATAACTTGTTAACAGATTATGTATTTCTCCAACTAGTTGATAATTTGAGAAATATTGTACAGTGAAAGCCTATGTCGAAAATTATCTTTTTTCTGGAAAGAAATTTGTAAGATGTTAGAGCGATGTATGCGACTTAATGAGACTATTAGCTTATGTATTATTGTGGAGAGTTGGTGATTGATATGTATGTAAAATGTTTGGGAGAAAACGGGATTTAATTAATTAATTGTTAGGTTTTTGTATATTTTATTACATATATGTTTGTCAGTAAAATTGTATCATTGGGACAAGTATATCATTAGAAATATATACACCTATACATGCTTACATCTTTATATATATATATATATATATATATATATATATATATATATATATATATATATATATATATATATATATATATATAAAAGTAAATAAATAATTTAAATGTTTATAGACATCAATTGTTCTATTATTTTCAAAGTAAAATTTTATAACGTGAAATTATAATATAATCTTGATATATATATACATAAATAAATACATTTATTTGAAAATGTTATGCAATATGCAGCTATAGCATTCATTTTTGGTTTAGTTATACAATGTACTGTTACATATTTTTATCAGAAGCATTTTGTATGTTTCATTTTGTATTACTAGCTGTATAAACTTGACAGTATGTACTTCCATATAATTAATCCTGTAAGTTTTTTCTGTGTAAATGAGTGTTATTTTTTTTGAAAAAAAAAAGAATTTTGAATATTCTGTGAATATCTATGTGACAATTAATTTTTTAATAAAATAGTGTTAACTGAAAGTCTTTTTCTGTGCTTGTGTGTGTATGTATGTGTATGTGCTGAAAAATGAAATTAAATACAATTAGTAAGTTTTTAATATAAAAAGTATTGCTAACTTTTAAGTTTTTATTTTATCTGATGGTTGTATCTGGAAATAAGATTTTTATTTCTATACTTATTTCATATATTATGCTGCTGAATAGAATTTTGGATTTTTGTAAATTATTTTTTTTTGTAATTGAGGCATTATATATATATATATATATATATATATATATATATATATATATATATATATATATATATATATATATATATCTGGTGAAATTTTAGCTTATATAACAACTATTTTAGTAAATATTAATATTGGACTGAAAAGACATATATTTTAGTTTAAAAATATCATTAAACTTATTTTTAATACATTTTTTTTACCAGAGACTTGCTATTCACTATAAATTGCGTTTTTTTTTAAAAATATCTTTTTATTCTATGGTAGCAAGAACGATTAATACTTGATGCATTTTCATATTTGTTTATATAGTCTTGTTCCGGTATTTGTATATAATTTCATCACTACTTTCTGCTTGTTTTTCCCTACATGGTTTAGGCATGTATCTCTTCTAGTCATTCCTTTCTTGCTGTACCTATACATTTTTTCAATTTATATTTCCGCCCTTGTTTTGATAATTTTGTTTTTGGGATTTTTTTGTAAATATTGTCGCAATTATCTTCTTTTTTACTTCATGGTTTTGTTAGTCCTCATTTTATTTTTTCACTGATTCTTTTTTAGCTTACTTTTAGATCTTTTCATAGGTTTATACCTATAGGATATATTTCTTATATATTATACTCCTAGAGATTGTTTCTAAAACCAAAAAATATAGTATCTCCCAAAAGAACAAGTAAACAGTTTTTTACGTCTATTTGATACCTCAACAGTAAATCATAAAACCAAATATAATATCCAGCAAGTACGTACATGATCGTATAAAGGTGACCCTTTCTTTCAAGTAGTTTATTTAGTTTGGAATAATTTGTAGCAGATCAAAAAGTCTTATCAATCGAGTTTTGTTTGAAGAATATTAAGAGTTTTATAAGTACTTAGTCAATAGGCATGCTTGTTATTAAGGATGTTGCATTTAGCTTAATCTGAGAATCATGTCTAATGAATCACCGATTGACAATGGAAGTTATTGATTAAGAACCTAGATATATAAAAAGGCTCATGAAGAGATCCACAAATAGATGAGACAGAGATATAAGGAAATTCGCAGGAATGGACTGGAAGAAAAAGGCATTGGATCGGTTGAAGTGGAATATTTTGGGAGGTCATCCAGCAGTGAATAGAGAAAGGCTGTTATTGATACTGTCTAATGAGTTCATCTTCAGTTAGTTTTCTTTATAGTCATGTCCATTTTTGGTATTTTTTTCACGAGATCTTGTAAGTTCTCCATTGTTTGAGATCTGATGAGTTTCATTCTCATTGCAATAGTTGGGAAAGAGTTTATAGAGTAAATAAAGTATCTTATGTACTTTTTTAAGTATTTTACTTTGTATGGAATTTGATATCAGTGGTGTAGCCAAGGGAAGTGCTTTACACACTCTTCTATTGAAAAAAAACTTGAAAGTATGTGGACAGTATTATCAATCCGGTATTGATTGATAATATTTAATATTTATTATGAAATTTCAGTAAACTATAACGAATTTTTACATCAATTATTCGCAGGATAACCCAAATGAGACTAAAGGATATAAACCGAGACTAAAGATTACATCCTTTAATCTTATTATTTGGGCCACTTTATGGTATCACAAATTGATGATTTGTTATGATTTTTTTATATTTTTTCTACTATATAAATACTATTTTTTAAAAATTAATTTTAATATTTTTTTTAGTTCTTAGAAGTTGGTTTTTTAAGCTATAAAAGTTTCTTATTTAGAAATTAATTTTTTGTGTAAAGTTTTGTTTATGAATCTTTAACTTCTATGAGGCTCTAAACTTTGATGTTTTTAATTAGTTTTATGCAATACAATGCTATATACTCAGATATTTTTGTCATATTTATGTTTTAAATATAATAATGTATATCCATTTTTTTTTTGTAAATAAAGAATTATCAGATTTTAAAACTTGGTTAAAATCTACACGCCCTCTTGAAAAATCCTGATTAGACCATTATTTGATATTCCTTAAGTTGTTATTATTGAGAATTGGATGAATATTTTCTTCTTAGTTTCATTTTTTCATCTGTTAAATTGAAAAAGTATTAAAGATATTCGCTTGAAATATGTTTAACATCTCTGTCCGCCATTTTCTCTTCGAAAGGACAATACATGTGGAAAATAAACCGAACACAATCGTTTCAATATATGTTTTTATTATTCATCGATAAATATGTACATCATTTTATAAACTTTGTTTATGTATTATAAGAATTTTCGAATTTCTTTGTGCAAATTGTGATCTCGTGGTATTTATTTTTTTTTCTTGTAGCATAGGCGTGCATACATAAGGACGGGTGAGCTAGGACGGTGTTATACATATAAAAATGTATCACCTTCACAATGATAGATGACAGACAAAGTGATCGGGAAAATAAACACACATAATATTGCAAACAATTACATACAGCGTCTAGAAAATGGCATTCGTTTTCGAAATTAATCATACATTTCGAATAGTGTACGGCTACGATTACAAATCATCTGATTCAATCGATCACTACTATGAATTTACATCTAAATTGTTTCAGTTTAATCTACATAAAAATCTACGTCAATAAATTCACTGTGTGTACTTTTAAGCCTGAAAGATCATATGCTCTCTAATGTTTTGCACTGAATCGCAGACGGGAATCGATCGTAGATATTTTAGCATAGTGGCAGGGAATCGCAGAGTTCCGTATAACATTGTCGTAAAAATGAATACGATTTATTTGGTCTCGATGTTTCCTTTTATTTATTTATATTTTGGCAACAATAGTACTTTTATAATCTTTGTACTGTACGTGTAAACTCTCTCTAAATATATTCAATTAGATTCATTCGTTTAATTAACTTTTTCGAACATTAATCTAGATTGAATTAAAATAAGTCTAGACAAATAATTACATTACTAAGTGCATAACAATCACATACAGCCCTGGACAAAAACATCAGGCACCATTTTTATTGTATCTCAATTGAGTGTTGGCCATTTTGAATTAAACCTTATTGCTACTAATATTCATAACAAGCAATCGTGGATTAAATGTCAGATGCTACGAGTCGACAGGACCCTTCAGGTCAGATCAATCATTTATTGTAGATAAAATGTCTCGAGAAAGAAAAAGAATCTAAAGTTTTAAGGCATGGACATCTTGATAAACGATAACAAGAAATATTAAACTTGGATAAGTTTGTTTTAAGATATTTATTTTTTCTTCATAACCGGTAATATACCTGTTTTTTTACCATCTTTTCTCGGTTTGCCTATAGATCATCTTGCTATAGGTTTAAACTTCCACGCTTGTCTCAATAGTAGAGTTTCTAATATTATTTTGAGATTTTTTACCACTACTCTGATTTTTCCTCTCTACGTAATTTAGGCATTTGCCTGGTCCAGTCGTTTTTTTCTTAATCCAGCCAAAGATCTTGAAAGTTTATATTTTCACAATTATTTCCATACTCTTGTTTTTGGTATTCATTTTAAATATTTTCTTTACTACTTTTTTATTTTTCATTATCCGATTTTGCCAGTTCCACTTTCATTCTTCTAGTGATCTTTTTTGGTCTGTCTGTATATCTTCTTTTTACCAGTTTATACTTCCACAATTATTTGAGTAGTAGTGTTTCTAACATTCTTTTTATACGTTCTTATTACTATTCACTTCTTGTTCCTCTCTGCATGGTTTAGACATATATATTTTCCGTCTTTATTCTTTCATTCATCTCTCCTCTACCCTGACTATAAATCTTCTTATTATATATTTATATTCCTATATTTGCTCATAGAGTAATGTTTTTGATATTTTTTTTAAATGTTATCACCATTACTCCCTGCTTTTCCTTCTTTACACGGTTTAGGCATATGTCTATCGCAGTTATCCTTTTCTTGCTCTACCCATAGACCTTCATGTATGTTTATACGTCCATACTTGTTTGGATAGCCTTATTTCTGGCAATTTTTCTAAATGTTCTTTTTACTATACGGTTTTGTCTTTTCTATCTTCATATTTCCAGCGATAATTTTTTGTCTTGCTTAAAGATTTCCCTTTTACACGGTATATACTTTTATATTTGTTTAGACAGTATTGTTTCTGGCATTATTTCTACATGTTTTCATCACTAATCTCTGCTTTTTCTCTCTACATGGTTTAGACATATGTTCCATCTCTATTCTTCCAATTATCCTTTTTTTATCTTACCTAGAAATCTTTTTTCTGTAGGTTTATACTTCTACAGTTTTTGACATTCTTTCTAGATGTCTTCATCATTATTCTCTGTTTTTCCTTCTCTACATGATTTAGACATATTCCTGCTACGTTTTTATTTCTCCAGCCATTTTGATATCCTTCATATAGATTTGTACTTTCATATTTGTTTTGATAGTAAAATTTTTGGCATTCTTTTTAAGCGTTCTCATAATTGGCTTGTATAGTCTTTTATTTTTTTAGATACTTTTATTTTTTAGATACTTAACACATTCCTTATGTTTCGATTTTCTTCCCAGCAAGTTTCTTTGTCAGCCACGCAGAGAAGAACGTTGCACTTATCATTCTTATACCAACGTAGTTTTTCCTCCTTCGACCAACATTGAGTTAATTTTTCAATGAAAGTTAATACTTGGAATATTGTAATACTTGTTTGTATAAAACATTCTTTTGTACGTTCGATTAGTGAATCGTTTTCAGACGTTCTAGTATTTTTCAATTTCACTTAATTTTTGAAATTTCGTCATTATTTGCAAACACAAGTGAACAGTTTTTTCCATGTCCATTAAGAATGATTGATCATATAACCTTATATAACATCTGCAAGAGATGACCTATTTTTCAAATAGTTGATCTGGTTTATAATAATTCAAAGTAGATTAAAAATCTCGCCAAAACAATATTAACAATTTCATAGGCACGTGATAGTTTTGGCCAAGGCTGTATATTAACTACGTTTCTTTCGTTTCGAAAAAAACATTGTTTAATAAATATTCAAATTACATATATTTATAATATACTGTAAAATATTTCCATACATATTTATAAAATAAATCACGTACATAATACCGAAATTAATAAATTATAACTCTATCATTAAATATTCATAAATTTAAACCATATATTATAAACGATATTTGTTTTACGGTCAACTAACTACATATTTCCTACACATGAATTACGTTTAAACTTTCGTATATACTAAAAATATTCATTAAACTAGCACAGAAACTATAAAATACACAATTAGACACACAATATATTTTCTAAATTTCTCTAGCTATTGATTACCTTCCAATAAATTCTATTAATTGTTTTTAAAAAAGATCTCTCCAATTAAGCAAACATTTTTTTTATACGTCGAAGCTGTTTATGATAAATTATGTACAAATCAATCGATTTGTATTTGATTAAATATGGAAATTTTTCAATTATGTAAATTTATTTAATCTTTTTTTTAGAAATGTCATTCGTAATACGTATATATTATGTAAATATATTTGTGAAAATGTTAATACGATTTTAAAGTATATTGGGTTGAGACATACAAGTCTGTTTGTTTGTTATTTGCTATTCGGTATTGTTTAAAATTTATCTGCATTAATTATTCAAAGAGAATACACATGTTTATATTTATTTGTATGAAATATTTTCAATAAAATCTATTATATACCCAAACGTTTATTCCTATTAAAGTGTATTAAAAATAATAAAATATTCTCTTTGGGAACTTTTCTGTACGTATGTATTTAATTAATTCAGGTAATTTGTTTTCAATATTTTTACCCTAATTTCATTGAAATTGCTTTTTAATATCATTTATATCACTGATATTTTGAGAGAAAATGTTACACATTTTTCAAATTTAATTATATTCCTTTATCAGTAAAATATTTCGATATTGTTGCATATAGTATTATTAATTGTTGGAATTACAAATGTGTTCATGACCGCCATTTGACAATTTTGTGCCTCTAATAAAGCAATAATTTGATTTTATCGTTTTTTTTTCAGTTTTGAGAATTGGAATTTTTTCAACAATACTTTATTTAGAGAATATTTAATGGCGATTTTTTTCAATTCTGATATTTGAAAATATCATTCAATTGATGTGAATATTTTATACTTTTTTATTTGTTTTGATATTGTAATAAAGTCACATTAAACACCAATTAATTATTACAAAATAATTATAAAAGTGTCGAATAAAAACATTCTGTATGTGATTATTGGTCTCTTTTTTAATATTTGTTGGTGTTGGACTGATAATTTGTGTTAAACATGTTTATTTTTTTAATGAAAAGTCCAGATTAGACATCAGTTTGTTTTTCATATTCGGTAAAATTATTTTATTTCATTATATATAAACATTTTTCTATTCTAAAATTATTTCGAGTCAAATTTTTTACTGAAAAAAATCAATTAATAAAATTTGAAAATTTAAAATCATTTTACCAGTTCAATCTTTATGTATATTTAATTAAAAAATTAAATTATTATAAGGAATTTATATATATTGGATGTTGGCAAATTCTCATCTATTTTTTATAAAATTTCCAGCAGTTGTTCGAACGAACGTTAAGCACCAAGATTGTCTTGTACAAAAAGCACAAATATACGATTGAATTTGAATTGAATTGAAGCTCGAATCTAATAATCAGTACGGATTATAACCAATGGTCATCAATCTTAATCGACACTGAATTAAGATCTCTATAATATCGGACTGAAATAATTGTATTTTCTTATCCTTATGTTATTCTGTTCTTTTGTATTTTTAACTTTTTTAATTGTAAGATCAACTGTCTTGTTGTATCTCATGTTATAACACATGTATTTTCTGTGATGTAACATGAGATATCAATTAAGAATGTTAAAAGAAGTAAGTAATATTAATTTTAATATTTTGCTTAATTTTTCTATTTTTTTTTTTTTTTGAAAAAAAAAATATACTAAAATGCTTTTCTTGCAGAATTTTGAAAAATCGAATTAAAGTCAAGTTATTAATATTTTAATCTGAGGAATCATTTTGGAAATATAATATGTGGTTCTATCTTGACCAATTTGTGGTAGATGTAGAACAAGATTACAAAATTCTTTTGACTGCCGTCTGATTCTGAAAATCGATTTAATGTATATAACAAACAATAAAATCGGTTATTTTGTGATTTTTGTTGAATTCGAATTTAATATCTTTACAGAATTCTGAAAAATTGTATCAGTTGAAATTTAATTGTTTCTTTTTTGAAACTTATTTCTACTGAAAGATTTAACTGGATTTCAAATTCATTTTTTTATTTATTAATAATTCTGTTGAATTCTGTAAAATGATACTGCAGTCCAAATATATTGGAGTTTCATTTTTCGTTTTAAAAAAATATTTATTTGTACTGAATGTTTAAAATGAATTTGAAAAATTATTTAGTTGCATTTTTCTCAGAGTTTTGAAAAATATCTATCTTGTATATTTTTTTATTGGAAGATTCAATTGAATTTTAAATTCATTTTTTTCATTTATTAATATTTGATTTTGAAAAATAATATCATTTAAAATTCATTTAAGTTGTTTTTTTCAAAAAATATTTATTTGTACTGAAATTTAAAAAAAATGAGTGGTAATTGGACGTTTTTATCAATCAGCTGGATTTATTTTCAAAGTTTTATATAATATCCACCTTATGAAATTTTTAACTTCAATTCTTGTATTTTTTTATTAAGGTAAAACTTTAAAAAAAAGTTTTCATCTTAACATCACTTATTATGGTATAAAAGTGTTTGAGAACTTTTATAGTATTTTAAAATTATTATTTTAAGTATCTCATTTCTTTAAAAAAAGAAATCACTTATTCAAAAACACAAGATTTAATAAAAGTTCAATAATAATTGTCTACTTCATTCACTTATGTGCATTTCTGTGATAATGAATTTTTTAATTTAACGTTTTGTTGATGATTGCATGATCATAAAAATGTGTATTAGCGAATAAAGTGAACATTGTTTATCAAAATTTAATAAAATCTTGCAGTGTTGAATTAGGTGATTCATTTATACCAATATAACTAATTGTTTAAAAAAAAATTTTTTTTGAAGTACATATTTTCCATATGTTGTATTTTTTTATTATTCTTGTGATTAATAATTACTGCTGAACTATTGAAAATATTTAAATACAAAATAGTCGAATCTGGACTTTTCTCCAACAAATTCATTCAAGATATTATTTCATAAAAAATACTATATTCGTCTCAATTTTTATTTCCTCTTATTTTGAAATTCGCTTCACTACTTACACGAAATATCATAAACAGGTTTCTACAATTTTCTTTATATCTTCTGTTAGTCATAAATTTTTATGAAAATCCATAAAACAATATTCCGATATCGCGAACAGTCGCCATAAGACTCCAAAAACATTGTTTTATACACTTTAACAAGAAAAATGTCGTGCTGGAATTTATTCCCGTTCGAATAATTCGAATTACCTGTTTGCTTTTAACTCCACGTACGGAAATTTAATTTACGATTTTCCATTAAACATGATTTATGTAGTACTTTAATGTTTTATTTTTCCTACCTGTTTTCTTCTTGTGTATTCTTTCTCGTTGTGTTTATTTGAAATTTAGGTATTGAACGAATTATATCAGTTTGAATGTTTTACTGCTGTTTATTCATCAATTTTTATATATATATATATATATATATATATATATATATATATATATGTACAGAAGCACCAAAAATGTATACACATTTTGATTTATTGGAAATCACAAGTGTATACATTTTTTTGGAACCCTGTATATATAATATGCAGTTGAGTTATATAAATAGCACATTTTGATTGTTGTTATCTTTCCATTATTGCGAATTAATACTCTTATTCTTTCTGTGTTATCAAAAAAGGATTTTGTGTAAAAATAATTATTTGTCAGATGTAATAAATATTTGTCATTTATTGACGTCAATAATAGAAGTTGTTTAGTTTTTTTGTATATTTTTCTGGATAAGCAATACCAATGTCAGTTAAAAGAAGAATAGGGATGACAAACAGATATCAGAAGGCAAGAATGGTTATCGAACTTTAGTTTTAAATATGTTCTGAATAATTAAAGTATTGAATTTGTTAGAAATATTAGTTGCAAAATCATAAAATTTACATATGAATAAAATAATTTTACATTAGTAAACAGTTTTATTTGTAATAAGTACTTGAATATTTTATAGTTCATTCAAATTAATATTGTGTGTTTTAATGGTTCAATTATAGAATATTTAGATAATATTTTTATTAAAAAATGTTTAATATCTATCTCAGTTTAAAAATTTATATTAAAACACACATGAAACGATGTGTTATATTAAAGATGAAATAATAATCTAATATGCGTGTGTTGTTCAGTGATAGAAACTTTGAATCATCTTAAGTGTTTTATAGAAAAAAATGTAAATTGATAATTATTTCTAAACACTTATCTCTTTGAGAAAATCTGAAATTTCGGTGAAAAAAATGAAAGAATTCTGTAATTATTTAACACTGGAATTTGATAAGTTCTGTGGAGATTTGGTGGATAGAATATCATGCAGATTGAGTTGCTAAGTTTATCCTAAATTTTTAAAAATGAGATTTTTTTTAAATACCACAAAAACGTTCAAAGTATGCTATTTATAGAAACAAGATTTCTAGTTTTTCTCTTCTGATCTTTTCAAAATTGTTGAGAACATTTCTTATGTTTAATTTTTTAGTTATCAATTTTTAATATGAATTTCATTCGATGGTATTTCAATTAAATAAGCAACACATTTTGATATTTTTTTTAAACAATATCGAAAAGGAATATTTATATCTTACTACATATATATGTCGGAATATAATTATGTATTTTTGCTTGAAAATTTCAAATTTGTTTTAAATACAGTCTACACATTTTTTTTAAAAACAATATTTTCTTGTAACTTGTATATAAGTTGAATCTTATCCACGTCGAATGATAAAATAATGAAATTAACATACCGAAACGCAGTAAATATCAAATTATTATAAATTTATACTAAAATAATATTTCTCTTCTGTGTAGATTTGGCATTCGATTTTATAATTTGATGAACTGTCGTTCGTTACGTGGAGTATACGTTATTTTTATTATTTTCATTACTGTGGATCTGTTCTTTCGTCATTTATCATTATTATATATTTTTTTCGTTTGAAAAATCAGTACTTGTTTTTCTGAATTATAAATTTTTTTCATGTTATAATTTCGAACAATTTATATCATTTCTGAACACATGTACGCTTTACACCCATTAAATATTTTATATTGAAATCGACATTTAATCCATATTATTGCAAATTATACATTCGTACATGCATTCATGTTTCATAACTGATTTCTTGTCGATCTGATCTGTTGCGATCCGATGAACTTTCGTCTGTATATGTAATATTTGAACACGTTATTACTTGGAATAATGTATTGTAACAAACGTTGCTGACCCTTTTAATAGCTGATCTCTTATTGAAAATTGATGCAACGGCATCGACATGTTTTTAGATTTCCCATCTTTGATTAAAAAAATGTCCGATGAATCTAATCTGCATGCATCTTAGAGTAAATTTATCTATAAAATATTTTTGTATGTACATTCGACCCCGGTGTACTGACTGTCTGTTTTAACTTCCAGTTAAAGGATATTAAATTTTGAATTAATTCCTTTAATGTAGAGCATTTTGTCCATTTATTGGAATGACATATCGGTGGGTTTTGTACCGAAATTGGAAAATAGTATTTTAAATAAATCGTGTAAAATTCGATTGTGGTTTTCAATTTAAGATTTATTTTGTTGATTGAAATTTTATGTACTGTAAAAAGTGTTCAACAGTATATTTAAATTTGCAAGTTTTTTTTAATACTAGATTTTTTAAAGCAGACTTCTTTTTGTAATATCAATTTTGTGTATAAAATTAACATATTTAATAAAGTAAGAAAAGTAAAAGATTGCTTGGAGAAAAAAATCAGTAATGTGGTATTTATGATATTATAGAATATTAGATTTATTTTCAAATTTGTGCTCTTTTCTGTTAATAGAAAGAACGTTTCTGTTTTTCCATATTTAATTTTGAATCTATTTTCATTATAATTATGTAAAAAAAATATGGTAATTTATATTATTTCTAAAAATGCAAAATAATTTTAAATAAAAATTGATTGTTCATAGAAAGAAATCAGTGATCTGGTATTCAAATTCTGATAAAATTTTAGATATTTATTTAAATTTGTGCTATTTTTTGCTAGTAGATTTTTTAAAGGACTTTTTTCTTTGCAGTATTTAATTTTTAGTCCCTTTTATTGATACTCGAATTGTGAATTAAATTTGTACAGTAGTTATATATATATATATATATATATATATATATATATATATATATATATATATTAAAAAAATACCAAAAATAAAAATCGATTGATCGTAAAAAGAAATCAACAATGTGGTATTAATGTTATTAAACAATTTTAGATTTATATTGAAATTTGTGTTTTTTTGCTATTAGTTTTTTTAAAAGACGTCTTTATTTGTAATATTTAATTTTGATTCTGTTTTCTTGATAATATAATTGTTTGTTAAATTTATATTGTAAAAAAATATAAAATTGACAAAAATAAAAATCGATTACTCACAAAATAAATCAGTAATCTGGTATTAATATTGTTAACAAGTCCTAAATTCATTGAAATTTTTTTATTGGATTTTTTAAAGAACGTCTCTCTTTGCAAAATTAAATTTTGAACTCATTTATTCATTGTGGAAATGTGTATAAAATTTGCACAGTAGTTTAAAGAACAAAAATAAAAAATCTACTTAATGGTATTAATGAAATTTGATTTTAATTGAAAACTGTGATATTTTTCAACATTAAATTTTTTAAAGGGCGTTTCTTTTTTGCAGAATTAAACTTTGAATCTGTTTTCTTGGTAATGGAATTGTGTATAAAATTTATACAGTATTTTATATTCTTTTCAGAAGTATAAAATTTAATAAAAATCAGAAATTTGGTAAATTTGACCATCATAACTCCGATATTCTGGATCCTGTAGTGTGCCGAATTAGTGAGTTTTACTAGTGGTTAGATTAGCACATGCAGTTTACTCAACAGTCAATTCACAATTTTTAAAAATAAATCATTTATAATAAACTCAAACAATGATCTTGAGTTTCTTCATACGTTTGTACTGGTAAAATAGTATTTTTTTTAAAAAATGCAATTATAAAACATGTGCATGATACTAATATATAAGGGAAGATGTAAAAATCACAACAGGTTGCTTTAGCATAGTTAAACAAGAAATACAAGAACATAACACATGCAGAGATTCAATCCATCTAAAACTTCACAAATTGTTAAAATTTCAAATACTTTAAACGAAAAGAAATATGCAATGAAAATTTGTCAATTTACGTTTTTTTTAAGGACTACAAATTCAATTTATGAAGTCTGTAAAAAATGTTAAATAACATCTCTCACGTAAATAAAAAAAGAAGAATAGATCACTAGTTGGGAATGTATTGAATAAAAATAAGAAATTACACACGAGAAAAGTATGTCTGAATTAGCGGTGTAACCGAATTAGTGATGGTCGATTGTATTAACATTGTAAAAAAATGTTAAAAAAAATTATAGCGGAATTAAATTTCTCGTTCGTTGATTTTCCTACCAAAATTATTTTCAAAAAAAGAATATTTCATATATTTGTTAATTGAAAACAATTTAAAATTACTGTCAAGTCTTTATCAGTACGGTAAAAAATATCAAACAAATCTCATAAAACTAAATTAATATGAATATAAAAGTCGAGTTCATTTCGATGACTTCGTTTTAATTAATAACCGTGTAAAGTTTAAACGTTCTGTAAATGTGATTAAAATTTTCAACACATTAGTGAATCAGAGTTGAGAAACTGGACAAATAGTCATATGGAATTAAATATGGGGTTGTATTGGAATTTATTTGAAATCCTGCTCTTTGATACGTAAGCTTGATTGATGTATTTCGAATTAATCAAAGCAAACAAATCGGATACGGTGGAAAATATTGTTTATGAGAATTCCGTGTTTTTGCAAACGCTGAGAGAAAATCGTCGATAGAAATCATTTCGTACGAAAAGTATTAATTTTTCATACGGAGGTCGGTTGATATATTTCGAATTAATTGAAATGAACAAATCGGATGTAGTAGGAAATATTGTTTATAGTTTGGATATTATTTCTATGAAAATGAAATCGGCGATGAAAATTATTTTACAAATTTTTTTCATATTAGAGTTTGATTTTTTTTGGATAAGTATTTTTTTTATAAATAATACAATTTAAATCAACTGTATTAACAGTAAATTTGAGAATTTAATTGGTATTTTTAAAACCTTTTTAGAGTATCTAGGATAAGACGATTTGGTCAAAGAATAGTTTGTTCTTTTTTCTATAGCATACATTTTAATGCGTTATAAATTCAATTAGAAAATTAGAAACCAAGTTGAGCGCAAATTGACTTTTATTTTGATTAAGGGTTAGTCATAAGTTAATTATTAGTCACTAATCATTTTTTCTCACTAATCGGATTTATTAGTTTTTTAGACTAATTTTAGTCTGACTATATGTTAGTCATTAACGATGACTAATCACAGATCGTCAGTTCATTAGTCACTAGTAACTGTTTGTTTTAAGTGACTAAATCTGAAGAGAAATAGGGATATAATCTATACTCTTTGATCCTTGCATATATTTTCTAAACCCTAAACTCATATTATATTCTGTTCAATCTTTCTTCCTAGAATCTCTAATTGTTATTGATGACTTATTCATAGAACTCCATGCTCAAGATTTTTTTTTAAAAAATTTGTTAAAAATTTAAAAAATTAAATGGTTACTCAAATTGTTTTTAACTAATATTTAACAGTTAAAAATACACTAAAATGTAACTGACTAATTCAATCATTTTATACAAATGACTGATTTAGTCATTAACCATTAATCATGTGACTAATTTTAGAATAATCGTCAGTCATAGAAGATTTATGATCAAAACTAACACCTTGTTCATTAGTCATTTTTACTGATTATGTTTTAGTCAAAATCATTAATTTGATTGAATTTTGTTCAATTTGGCTGGTGAAAGTTTAAATTTTCACTGGGATATTAGGGTTCAAATTTGGTCTAATCGAATTTGTATTTAAATCTTTATCTTTTTCAGTAAAGCTTTTCGAATTCTGATTATAAGTGAAAAATAATTATTATAAAATATTATTTAACACTAGAATTTATGTTTGCCGAATTTGATTACAAATCCTAATCAGGTTCATTATTATTAAAAAAAATGCAAATTTACACTTTTTTAAAAATAAAATTGTTCATTGCTTTATGGAATTTGTGTATTCCTTATATTTTTAAAAAAATGAAAATTATGATACGATGGACTAAATTTCTATTGCTAGATTTTATAGAATTATGTGTTCATATTTGTGTTGAATTGTTTTTTATAAATATTGTAAAATATAGAATTGAAATTATCAACCGTATGAAAAGGACAAAATTGCGAACTTAATTGATATTTGTAAAATATTTTTAGAGTGTCTATAATTGAATAAACTGAGTAAAAAATAGCGCATCCTTCTTTCTATAGCAAAAAATATAAATCATTGTGAATTCAATTATAAAATTAGAGAAACAACAGGTCGATGAAAGTTTCAGTTTTCATAGAATATTGAAGTTTCAAATTTCATATATTACAATGTACAATCGACCGCCACTAATACAGCATCGTTGGGATCTATATGGTACCAGATTGGTGATTAGATTAGCATATATAATTTACCCAACAATTAACCTAAACTTCTGAAAAATAAACCACATATAATAAATTCAGACAGTGACCCAATGATCTTGAGTTTGTTCAATATTTTGCACTGCCGAAGATAATATTTTAAAAATGCAATTATAAATGAGGAGGATGATTCACATCGAAATATACTACCCTAATATAAAAATAAGAAATATAAAAACGTGATATTTGCAGATCTCAAACAGACTTTACGAATTGTTAATATTTCAAATATTTTATATGTCAAATTTGTTATTTTTTAAAGGACACGAATCCAGTATAAGAATATTTTTTTTTAAAAAAAACAGTAAATAATATCTCTTCATTTAAAAGTGGAAGAATTTTTACATACAGATAAATAACCACATGCAGAAATGTATTGCAATTTTTTTTTAAAAATAAAAGAGAAAGATTTAACAAAGATAAGAAATTGCACTTGTGTAAATCATGTCCGAATTATCAGTGGATGGATTAATGATGGTCGATTTTATTTAAATATCTGTCTTCATCATTGAAGTTTCTTTTTCCAAATTTTGATTAGGAGTGAAAATAATTATTATAAAATATTGTTCATTACTGGATTGAATTTGCCTGCAATTTTAACCAGATTTGTTATTATTTAAAAACGATTCAAGTAATTTTTTTGAAAATAAAAATGTTAAACTTTTATTGCTCGATTTTGTTGGAAGAAATGGAATTATTTTATATAAATATCTGTTGGAATGTTTCGAATGGAATTTCGAAAAGGATTAAATACGATTTATTGATAATTCGGCGTTTTTTGTTCGCGGTTCAAAACAGGAATGTGACATTTCAAGTCGTGCTTCGTGTCGATATTCTTGTGAGATTGTCATTGGCCGGTAGACCGGGGTAGATCGTGCACAATCATCTGCTCATCGCTTAAAATCACTGATTAATAAATATCGTACGCGTCAGCAAATCGTCCGCCTTTCAAGCTTAGAGTAAACAAAATATCCCACCTAACAAATACTTAGTAACAATATATTTCTAAAATTATCAATAATATGAATAGTTAGTTATCTATATCAAATATTGACCTATTTAGTTTGTTAAATCTCTATAGAAAATGAATTACAAAAATGTGGAAAAATCACATTGATTTCGTTATTTTTTTTTACTCCTCAGTTGTGTTGCACGGGAGCCTCCGTCTCAACCGAGCACCCTGCTGAAGAAGTACGGGTAATATGAACGGTGCGGTGACCGTGTGAGCAGACGACCTCGGTTCGGTCTCGGCGGTATTTCGGAATTGAACTCGACGGTGCCGTCCTTCATTTCCGCATCGTCCGGCCGCGTTTCGTCTTCGTTCGAGTCATGCTTGTCTTCGATGTCGTTCAACGCCGTCGAGTCGGGTATCTGACGTAACGGCGCCGGAAGAAAATCTTTCTTGATGTTATCTTCTTGCGATTTCTGCGCGGCGAGTTCTTGTTCGCGTATCTTTTCCGGCACGACGACTTTTGTCGGTCGACGGTTGATGAATCCCTCGCCGATCGTCGGTATCATTTCGCTGTTGTTGTTGATGTGTTTCGTCACGTTGATGTTCAGATCTGAGAGTTTCGGATCGATGACGATGATGTCTTGCACGGTCGTGTCGTTGCTGAACTCGGTGAACGTTTCGTTGAACGCTGTTATCTTGACAGGCCGTACGCTTTCAATCTGCTGCAGTTTGAGATTCTCGCCGTCCTTCTTCACACTGGACGTGAACACGTGTCTCTTGACGTTCGTCGTCGGTTTCTTGTTCACTTTCGTCGTGATGATCAGTTTCGAAGGTATCGCGTTTTTCGATTTCTGATCGATGATGTTGATCTCGATGATCTTGTGCTCGTTATCTTGATCGCCGATCGTGAACGAATCGTCCAACTCGAGGAACTTTCCAGTCGCGTTCTTCTTCTTCGTCGCCGTGTAATCCGTGTCGAGCTCGACCAGTTTGACATTATCGGTCGTCGAGCTGCTCTCCGTGCTCTTCTCGATTTCCCTCGACGCGTCCATCACGTGCGGCGTCGACGTACCGGCCACAACGACACCTCGCACTTGCTCTTTTCTCATTTCGTTCTTCGTCTGTCGCTCGCCCTCGTCCCGCCCGCTCTGGCTCGTCACGCTCGAAACTGTCGACACGGATGTCGCTGACGTTTCACTTCCAGCATTCGAATCAGCCATCGTGTCGTTCAGATCGATATCGAAATGTGTGCCGTTCTCGCCTCCCGAGCCGAATAATTGTCCCTGATTGATGGCACTTGGAAACTCGGGCGCTGAGTTTGCATATCTTTGAAGTTGTTCGGCGTTCGGCGTGAAACTGTCTGTCATATCTGGCGACGACGAGCTATCGATCGACGACGACGCCGCTGCGGCGGCGGCGACGGCGACCGCGGCAGCGGCGACGCTCTCGTGATTACTCTGCAAAGTGCTTGGCACGTTGTAGTTGGCGTTCGAGACGTTAGTCGAATCGCTCGGGCGGACGTTGATCGGCGCCGCAGACGTCGCATCGACCGACGACACGACCTGATCCATTTGCGGTATCTCGACACGATCCGGACTCGACACGATGTTCTGTTTAACGTTCGAGTCTAGTTTCTGCATCGTTTCCGAATCGCCGTTGTCAATCTCGCCGAACGACGACATCTTGGCTCGCAGGATTTCATCCTCGACCGGATCGGATATCACGAACCCATCGGTGATCTTCACCGGCGGTTTTGCGCTCGTCCACATTTTCTCCTCGCTCGTCTTATTCGACGACGGGTACATTTCGAAAGGAACATCGGGGATTTTATCGAAATTCGGTCGAGTCGTGACCACTGACCTCATTGTTGTGCTCGATGTGAGTACGGCTAATGTCGCCGGTAGGTCAGTGTGTTCGGTCTCGCGGCGATGTCTTGTTGGCACGTCGTAGTTGTCCGCATCGACCGTATTGGAGCTCAGCCACGGTTTTGTCGATTCGGTCAAGATGCTGTTACTCGTAACATCTCCGCCGATATCGAACGACGAACTGCTGACCGAATCAGTTTCCGTTGTGCCTGTGGCACTGTTCGGAGATTTTGATACGCCCTTGTCGTCGAAATCTTCAGGGGATATGCCGCACGATAGTTGATGAATCATGTCTTCGCGGTCCTGTAACAAAATAAAAAAATTAATCTCGTTTATTTATTCGTCTTACTCTAAATAATAAATATTTTTGAGAGCGTGATAAATCTTATACAAAATTACAATGTTTAAATTCGAAGAAATATAATGTCACTCTTTAATGACAATTTTTTTTATTTATCAATTCGAATATTCGTTGGTTACCTTTTTTAGCGATAGTACGTTTTACAAGATACATCAGCAAATAATTGAACATATAGTAGCTAAATACTTTTAAAAATCGTCAATTTTGATGATCATATCGTCATTACAACATTTTAGTATTTTTCAATTACCGCCTGGCTACGTCTAAATATATGTTTCGTATTAGACTACTATAAGTCCGTTTACGCGTTAACGCGTGTTTAGTTGTATGAACTTTAGAAGCCAATATATATATATATATATATACATACAAGCTATATTTTTCCAATTTCATCAAAAGATGGTGGTGTATATATTCAAAATATTGGTAAATTATAAATATTATGAAAAATATTTCAGATATTTCAAATAAAGTAATCTCTATCCCCAGCAAAGTTCTGTTTTTTTTTTGGAATAAAATCAAAATTGGTTCTCTTATTTTGTTCTAACAACTTCTGTATATAGAATATATGCTGTACGTAATTTATTATATTTCTATCCCTTCTAGATATTTTTTTTTCGCTAAAAAGTGTTTTTTTATAATAAACTGTTTATTATAAACATAGTTATTGAAATGGATTTACCCCACATTACTAAACCTAAAAAAAATCAAAATTTAAAATAAAACATATTTAGTAGGAAAAACATGACCTATATTCAATACAATATCAGTAAGAAAATGTTACCCAAAACAAAGTTACTTACGCTCATTGGCTCGTTTTATGCATGATATGGATGATGGGCATATGTGTGTATCTGAATGCAATTTCACTACACACATTCTCACGTCTTTTATATAAATCACATGCAGATGTTCTATAGTCTTTAACGAGCGACATGCTCGTATGATTTATGGATCGCGAATAAGTGCAGGATGTTCTATTATATAACCCTCATTAATATTTGATAATTATGTACATATATATATATATATATATATATATATATATATATATATATATATATACACACCCGTTCCTCAATTTACGTGGCAAATTATATCTCTATTACGCGGGAATTTTTTTACGCGGTATTGATTTACGCGGCACTTTTTATACGCGGTCAGATAGATTTCATTTTATATAATATTTCGATTAAATATATTATGTTTTGTTAAAAATTTTGGGTTTTAATTCTCAACTACAAATTCGGCAATTTCATATGATACAACTAATATATATATATATATATATATATATATATATATATATATGTGTGTGTGTGTGTGGGTGTGGGTGTGGGTGTGGGTGTATGCAGATATAATAGATCCATGCATATGTTGTACGTACATGTTTGAACATAAATGGCCGTTTGTGTACTTTACACGCACATGTGTGCGTACTTACGTTCGCGATACAGAAATTCATTAAAACTTTCAAAGAGCCCCGGTCGACTTCCCCCTTATCTGAAGTCTAAGACGTACAATTCAGATAAAGCGTCTAGTAGTTCGTGGGCGTCTCTCGGGCGTCGTCCTCTGCCCCCGTGAACTCTGTTCGATAAGCGAACCATCATCGTGATACATTGTACATCAGATAGTTTCGGCGCTAAGTGACAAGTAGATACATGTCCGGCACTGATTCCGCAACAACCGCGCGATAAATCACGTCGACCCTACTCTATTCCCAGTCCGTTCTCGTCCCACGGGACCGGAAATACCCGAGAGATGCGGAATTTCCTATTCCGGTCCTAAAAATGTCGATATCGCCAAACAACCAGTTGTTGATATATTTGTGTAGCGGCATCGGCCGAAGAATACAGACAGTCGGGTCGGGAATGCGTGCCGCGGTCTCGCGTTCGTGGCCCTGCCTTGTATTTGAACAACGGCGAAGAAATGGTCGTGTTTGTCGAACCGTTCGATTCGAATCTATTTATTCTGTACGGTTGGCGCGACGGCGGATTTTTAAAAAAACGTTTCTCAAAGAAACGAATCTCTTTGACAAATATATTTGGCTTCATAGAGGAAATTTCAAATCATATATACAATTTTATAGACGTGCATGTACGTACGTACGTGCTTATAAAGATTTGGAAAATCAAACTCGATAAAATATACATATATGTATATGTATTCCGCCCCGGCGTCTCTTTGACGGTTTAATAAAACGTCGTGTTGTGTAAGTCTTTTATCATTCTTCAAAAATAACTTGCGATTTTATTTATTTATTTGCTATCGACGTGTTGTGTAGTTTACTTTACGTTCAAACGTAATTGTTCCTAGGCGAAAAACGACATGGTCCGTATGAACATTTTCAGCTATTTTCACTTCTATGTTTGTTGTGCAATATGAAAAAAACTTTTATCGAAAAATAAATTTTTCGTGTACTTGTCTTTGATTTTTATTAGATTTTCGAATTTAACAAACAATCCATCAACGAAAATATTTTCCTTGACTTATATTTCGTTTAGTAATTTCAGATGTTTATACAATTTCAAGTTTTTAGAATCCTTTGATACAGACGAATTATCAACCCTAATTACACAAGATGTTATGAAATGTTCAGTAATTACTTATTGCTCACTTGATTGTTTATAACAACAATGGACTATTAGGAGGTGCAGTCAATCTAATTAACTCCCCAATGTGTTAATTTTAATATGGTTAAATAGTTTAACCAAATTGAAATAAAACCAAGAATTTTTTTAGGAAAAAATCATATGAATTTATTTAACCCATTCGCTACCGTGATCCCCAAATGGGGATTTAGATATTTTTTTTCACTTACAATAGGATTATATTAAATAAAATGTGTGTTCATTAAACACACATACCTTCTAGTTTTCAAAATGATTTTTTATTTCAATGTTGCCTAACTTATAAAAGTATTTGATATATAAATTTATAACCTATGCGGCAAAATGATGTTTTAATGTTTACATTGTTTTCTAGTAAACTTTTTATTCGTATTTTTTTGCTTTTTTTGTCAGATTCTTTTGTGAGACTACTAACACATCCTTTTAGTTGATAGCACAATAATTTATAAGTATATATAATACTTATTAAAAAAAATATACTATAAAATATATTGATCCCTATTTGGGGCTAATGGAATGTGCTATGATATAAAATTGATAAAATTTAAGTATTTTAGTAATTCATAGTTTTTTTTTACTTTTGCAGTTTTCGGGGCAGTATTATATTGGTGTGAAGATGAAGATCTGAATCTTACCTGGGTTAGAAACTGTATGCCAAAGCACAGATTTTTAGAAATAAAAAGAAATTTGCATTTTAACGACAATAGTTCCATAATTGCCATGGAAAAGAAAGATAAGCTATTTAAAATTCGACCTGTGATTGACAAATTGAATTCAAATTTTAAAAAGTTTTGAATATTTACTCAAAAGCTTTCAGTCAATGAGCAAGTAATAAGATATTATGGACATCACTTTTTGAAATAATTTATAAGAGGAGAGTCAATCAGATTTGGTTTCAAACAATGGGCCATGTACTGCTCTGAATCTGGGTATTGTTTTCATATGGATTTTATGAAGGTAAATGCGAAGAAGAACAAGTTGTGAGTGGTGTAGGAGCCTCTGTAATAATGAAGATGATTTCTTTTCTGCAGTATCCATCAGAATATGAAATATTTTTCGATAACTTCTTTACCAGCTTTGAATTATTATTGAAATTGAAAGAACGTAATATAAAGGCGACTGGAACAGCACGGTATAATAGAATGAATAAGTGTCCCTTGAAATCTGATAACATAATGAAAAAAGAAGAACGTGGAGTATACGATTATTGTTATGATGAAAGTAATAAAATTTTTGCATTGATTTGGAATGACAATAACTGCGCCAAAGTTCTGTCAAATTATTTAGGACTACAACCCTTAGAAAAAATGAAAAGATATTCTAAGAAAGAATGTCGAGTGGATAGACCAAACATTGTAGGGCAATATAACAAATATATGGGTGGGGTTGACAAGCTGGACTGGAATGTCCAAAAGTTTCGCATTAAATCTAGAGGTAAGAAATTGTATTTTTCTCTTTTTACAAATGCCATTGATGTTGTTGTTGTTAACGCCCATGCTCTTTATACTGCTTCGAATGAAAATATCTCGTTATTAGACCTCAGACGCAATATTGCAAGAACATATATGAAAAAAGAATCATTATCCAGTCCTAAAGTCACAGGAAGACCCAGTTCAAGCATAACAAGGAAAAGCCGTGTATCTGAAGGTGTTAGATTTGATCCAATTAGACATGTATTGGAAAGGATCTGTGAGGGAAAACAAAGGAAATGTTCCATATGTGGCACAAATGTGCGCAAGAAGTGTAGAAAATGTAATATAGGACTACATGTCGAATGCTTTCCTGTTTGGCATAGAACATGAGTTTTTCTTGTGTTTGTAATACTTTTTGTTTTTTCAAAATTTTTGTAACTGGAAATTCTATGAGCCCAAAATGGGTATCAATAAAAAATGTAAAAAAATAATTATTTTTTTTTAAATATACAAGTAAAGTAACCTAAATTCCATTTTCAACCCTAATACAATAAAAATATAAAAAAAATAAATTTGACAGTTAATAGGTTAATTAAAGATGTCAAACAAAATGAACATGAAATATTATTATCCTTTGATATAGAATCACTATCTCTTATATGAGCTGTTGTTTTAGAAAGTGGTATAAGTCCATTTATTCACACATTGAGATATTTAAAGGTTTGCGTTTGAATTAACTAAAAAATATTGGCAAACGATAGCAAATTCGAGTTATGTTTTTAAAACTATAAACTTGTTAAAATTTATTATGTAATAATAATTAATAAAATTGTTAAGGAAAATAACCGTTTTTTTAGCTACAAATAGACTTATATCACTTTCAATAATAACAAAATATGACAAATATTATATGAATAGCAGCCATTTTAAATTTTTATTTTAATTGAAATTGGTTTTCCCAAAATGTTTTTTCTTAATGTAAAAAGAATAATTAAAATGAAGACATGTGAGTAAACGAAAAGTCGATTTTATTAAGAAATATTTTTGGTTATATAAAAATGAATATACAATAATACCTCGTATAGTCCGGTTTGAAATTGTAAACAAATTTTTTTTTAAAAATCTTCTATTTGCCATAAGAAAATATTAAAATACAATGAAAATTTTTGTAAACACTGAACTATATTTACTCTAATAACTGTTCGTTTCCTTGTTTATACAATTTATATTTAAATAAAAAATTGATGTTAAATAATAACATTTTTCCTACTATAGAATCTGAGTGAATAGTTTAAACAGTTTTTGAATTCACATGGAATGAGGAGTCATTATTGAATCCATTTAGAAATGAATTGATGATGATTGATGGTTTATGTTTATATATATATATATATATATATATATATATATATATATATGTATATACGTAAGTACATGTGTTTGTATTTGTAGAGATACATCAGAGCGACATATTCCAGAATGTTTTCGTTGTTAACGAGATCCATAGTACGTACAATAAACAATAATACAATAATCTGTTTATCTACTGTGTCAGAGGCGATGTAGGTACATAATAGGATTTTCGTATAAGCTTTATAAATTCCATGTCAAATTAAAAACATCAACTCACCGCTTTTCCTTTACAAACAATGCTCTTGGTGCCGCCCAGTCCACAGTCCGATGTCAACTCGACGGCCGCCTGTTCGGGCAGATACAGTACGGTCAGCGACGGCAACGACGTCAACATACATCCGTCTTGTTGACTGGCCCATGTTGGCACTGAAACACATCATTCATTCATTTCGGTCGTTCGGACGTCGTTCGCTTTACATGTGTGTGTTGTAAACACACGTATGTACATTGTACGACTATGAAATTAAAGGATAGGATAGATTTTTGCTATGCATATATTCTATAGGGTCATGGGAATGCGACGCCTAGATTGGTGTTTTATTAAAAAAGAAACAAAATTAACTATACACATGTATCCCGATACATCACCTTATACACATGTTTCTTTTTAATAAAACAAAAAATTAGGCATCGCATTTGGATAACCCTTTATCACTCGAGAGTTTTTTTTTTAATAAAACGAAAATTTAGGCGTCACATTTGGATGACCCTATATCACTCAAGAGAATAAAAAGTATATATGTAAATTTATTATATAATATTTTAGCCGCGTAGAGCAGAAAATTCGTTACATGGGTCTTCAATAAAAAACGATTTTTTTATTAATTACCATTTTTCATTTTTAAATCAAAGGTTTGACATTTTAATTGAGCAAAGCATAGATTTGAATATATACAATAAAAAACCCAAATACTTAATAGGTCATCCAAATGCGACGCCTAGATTTGTGTTTTATTAAAAAAGAAACAAAATTAACTATACACATGTTTACTTTTACATAACCCTATACACATGTTTCTTTCTAATAAAACAAAAAAATAGGCATCACATTTGGATAACCCTATATTACTCAAGAGAATAAAAAGTATATATGTAAAGTTATTATATAATATTTTAGCCGCGTAGAGCAGAAAATTCGTTACATGGGGCTTCAATAAAAAAAATGTTTTTGCTAATTACTATTTTCCATTTTTTAATTAAAGGTTAGATATTTTAATTGAGCAAAGCATAGATTTGAATATATACAATAAAAAACCCAAATACTTTTATTATAATAAGGTCATCCAAATGCGACGCCTAGATTTGTGTTTTATTAAAAAAGAAACAAAATTAACTACATACATGTTTCCTTATACACCAACCTATACATATGGGTCTTTTTGATAAAATACAAATTTAGGTGTCACATTTGGATGACTCTTTATCACTTAAGAGAATAAAAAGTATATATGTAAATTTATTATATAAAATTATAGCTGCATAGAGCAGAAAATTCGAGCAACATAACATGGGGCTTCTATAAAAAACGATTTTTTTTGCTAATTACTATCTTTCATTAAAATCAAAGCTTAGACATTTTAATTATTCAAAGCATAGATTTGAATATATGCAATAAAAAACCAATAAATACTGTTATTTCATAGGGTCATCTAAATGTGAGGCCTAGATTTGTGTTTTATTAAAAAACAAACAAACAAAATAAACTATTCACATGTGTTTCTTTATACAACAACCTATACATATGAATCTTTTTAATAAAACACAAATTTAGGCGTCACATTTGGATGACCATTTATCACTCAAGAGAATAAAAATTATATATGTAAATTTATTATGTAATATTATAGCCGAATAGAGCAGAAAATTCGTTACATGGGGCTTCAATAAAAAACGATTTTTTTTGCTAATTATTATTTTCCATTTTTAAATCAAAGCTTAGATTTGAATTTATACAATAAAAAAACAATAAATATTTTTATTATATAGCGCCATCCAAATGTGACGCCTAGATTTGTGTTTTATTGAAAAAAACCAAACAAAATAAACTATTCACATGCTTCCTTATACACCAACCAATACATATGGTTCTTTTTAATAAAACACAAATCTAGAAGCTACATTTGGATAACCCTATATCACTCAAGAGTAAAAATAATTTATATGTTATTAACATATATTTATATTCCATAATGTAGCACTGTAATGATGATTACATGGATAATCGAAATGTAAATCAGTGACAAAAGTAAACAAATACTGACTTCTGAACTCTTTTATAAAATCTAGTCATTTTAGAATAATTTATTTATACAAGATCATTAGATTTCATAAAAATGTTTAATAATCATTGATTATTTTCTTTTCATGCTGATATGAATTTTAATCGTCATGCAGTGATTGTAAGAACGTTGTATTTTCAAATACGATTTTAAGTAATAAAAGTGATTGTTTCTTTTTGATGTTGATTTATATTTCAATCTCCATGTAATTATTTTAAGTACATTTCATTCCAAATCTTATTTTAACAATATTTACATTCAATGATTCACACTGCGACGATGATTGGATGCTATCAAAATGTATATCACCAACAAATGTGAGCAGCTAGTGAGTACTAATTGCTTTTATAAAATATATCTTTTATCTCAACTATATATGTTAATTTATTTATATAATAATATGGCCGTGTAGAGCAGTAAATTTATTAGATGGGGTTTCAATTAAGAACGATTTTTTGCTAATTACTATTTTCCATTTTTTTAAATCAAAGCTTAGACATTTTAATTGAGCAAAGAGCATTGATGTAAATATATAAAAACTACAAGTACTTTTATTATAAAGGGTCATCCAAATGTGATGCCTAGATTTGTGTTTTATTAAAAATAAACTATACATATGTTTCCTTATACACCATCTTATACATATGTTTCTTTTTAATAAACTACAAATTTAGGCGTCACATTTGGATGATCATATATCACTCAAGAGTACAAAAACTATTTATGTAAATTTATTATATAATAACATGGCAGCGTAGAGCAACAAATTCGTTAGATGTGGTTTTAATAAAGAACGATTTTTTGCTAATTACTATTTTCCATTTTTTCAAATCAAAGCTTAGACATTTTAATTGAGCAAAGCATTGATGTAAATATATAAAAACTACAAGTACTTTTATTATATACGGTCATCTAAATGTGACGCCTAGATTTGTATTTTATTAAAAAGAAACATGTGTATTGTTTTATTTTTAATAACACACAAATCTAGACGTTACATTTGGATGGAATTTTACAATACAAATTCTACGAAATGTTGAGATTTACAAAAAATGAAAAGGTAAATTTTCAAGCATACTTTTCGGGTAAAATAAATTTTAATTGTATTGGCATTAGATTAGAACGCACATCAGATCATCAATCTATATTAAACATCGTCTACACAGAAGAATTAACTCAGTTTTCTAACCATTTAATTTTTTGTAATTTATTTATATTATTAAACAGAAACAAGTTCGGGAGTCGATAAAAGAAGTAAGTAGGGGTTGTAGCCCATTGATATTTTATAAGAAAATATTTTTTATAATTTCAAAATATATTTGATTATAAAAAAACTATTTTTTTCGCTTCCATTTTTATTATTTTCATTCGTCGTCGTTATTAAAAACGTAACATTTACTTTTTCATTATAAAACCTCATACCAAATAAATAATTCATAGCGCATTTAATTACGAAAATTCATACGAATTAACAACAAACTCTACTTATACGAAAAACGTAATGTTTTTAAACGAATTTCGTCGACAATGTGTTCGAAATCGACCCATCTAATGGCATCAGACTGCCTAAACAATATCATTAAATGAATTTATTAGGCAATATGCTCGAAATCGACTTCTCAAGAAACACCTGGTGTTTCTTGAGTATCCGGTTTCGAACAAGCACCCGTATAAATTCATTTAATAACGCTGTTTGCGTTCCATGCTGAAATCAGTATACAGGCAAAACATCAAATTGATTTTTTTAATTGATGGCTTCATTTAAAAAAATTAATACGAGATTAAATTCTGTTTTCTCTTTAGTTGATGAATTCCATTAAAATAAATTTGATGTAGGGGAAAATAGTTTTTATGAGAATTTTGTACATTTTTTTTTTAAAAAAAATATGAAAGTAAATATGTTGATGAAAATCATTTCATAATAGACTAAGAGGCTTAACCCCTTATTCGCCCGTCGACCCTGAATCTTCTTTCTGTTTAACAATGTAAATAAATTATGAAAAATAAAACAAGAAAGGCTCTATTGAGCTGGCATTATCAGAGGCCCTGGCTCTGCATAAGAGCTTTAGTGTAATTTCTCTCTCTCTCTCTCTCTCTCTCTCTATATATATATATATATGTAATTATAACATAAAAATGTTTCGATCTACCATCGATACTATTGTAAATTCACACGACATCGTTCCGTTCGAATAAAATCGAGTACGGCTCTCGTTCGTTCGCATCAAAATCTTATTAGACGTACAAAGATCGAGATAAATCTTCGTCATACGTGTCATCAGAATTCGTTCAGACGTCTTAAGCGCTAAATAACGTTCCTTTTTTCGGCCGGCACGGAGACCTTTTTCCCATTTAAAAATTTATAAGCAGTACAGAAGTAATTTTCGCACAATAAATAAATCGTACGCGTGAATTTTTCATATATGACCTCGCGCTGACGTCATTCATATACATATACATATATACATAGGTATACGATTGCACGGCTTGTCCTTTTTTTATATTTTTATCTCTACACACATACACACACATATACACACACACACACACATATACACACACACACACACATATATATATATATATATATATGTGTGTGTGTGTGTGTGTGTTTACCGTATCATCAAAATCAGAAATTTTTATTATAAAATTGTATAAAAAATCCCAAAAATTCACAATAACACATTTCATTAATGATGATATGGTTATCGAAATGTATATCAGCAACAAAAATGAATAATGTATGATTACTAAACGTTTTAATAAAATCTAGTGATCCTGCAATGAGTAATTCATTTGTCATTATAGCCAATAAACGTCTGTATAAATTTATTATTTATTGGCTGTTCACTTTTGTTGGTGATATACATTTTGATAACATACAATCATCGTCGCAGTGTTAGATTATTGAATTTAATTATTGTCAAAATAGGATTTTGTAACAAAAAGTTTTTAAAATGATTACATGGAGATTGAAATGTAAATCAACGTCAAAAGTGTAAAATCAGTTACTATTGAATGCTTTAAAAAATATAGTCATCTTTGAATGAATGATTAATTTGTCATAATAGCTAATACACTTTTGCAGAAATGAATTATTTATTCCAAGATAACAAGATTATATGATAGAATTAATGACTCATTGTTTACTTTGGTCACTGATACGCATTCAGTCATCATCACAATGGTAAATTATTAAATATAAATGATGTTAAAATAGTATTTTGTACTGAAACGTACTTAAAATGATTACATGGAGATTGAAATGTAAATCAGCATCAAAAATGAACAATTATTTTTGTTATTTAAAATCGTACTTGAAAATACAACGTTCTTACAATCACTGCATGACGATTAAAATTCATATCAGCATGAAAAGAAAATAATCAATGATTATTAAACATTTTTATGAAATCTAATGATATTGTATAAATAAATTATTCTAGATTCGTAGATTATTCTTAGATTTTATAAAAGAGTTCAGAAGTCAGTATTTGTTTACTTTAGTCGCTGATTAACATTTCGATGTCCATGTAATCACTATTACAGTTTTTATTATAATATTTTTAACGAAACATTCTTAAAATGATTAAATGGAGATTAAAATGTATATTAGTATCAAAAGTAAACAATGAGTAGTTATTTAAAATTATATTTTATAAAAAAACGTTTTTAAAATGATTGTACGGCGATCAAAATGCATGTCAGCATCAAAAGTGAACAATAAGTCATTACTGAACGCTTTTAAAAAATCTAATCATCTTTGAATAAACAATTCATTTGTCATTATGGCTAATACACTTTTGTAAAGATGAATTAATTATTCTGAGATGACTAGATTTTATAAAAGCGATTAGTACTTGCTGGCTGTTCACTTTTGTTAGTGATATACATTTTGATAGCATCTAATCATCGTCGCAGTGTGAATCATTGAATGTAAATATTGTTAAAATAATATTTTGCAATGAAATGTACTTAAAATGATTACATGGAGACTGAAATGTAAATCAGCATCAAAAATGAACAATCACTTTTATTATTTAAAATCGTATTTGAAAATATCACGTTCTTACAATCATTGTATGACGATTAAAATTCATATCAGCACGAAAAGAAAATAATCTATGTTTATTAAACATTTTTATGAAATCTAATGATCTTGTATAAATAAATTATTCTAGATTCGTAGATTATTCTTAGATTTTATAAAAGAGTTCAGAAGTCAGCATTTGTTTACTTTTATCGCTAATTAACATTTCGATATCCATGTAATCATTATTACAGTTTTTAATATAATATTTTTTAACGAAACATTCTTAAAATGATTAAATGAAGATTAAAATGTGTATTAGTATCAAAAGTAAACAATGAGTAGTTATTTAAAATCATATTTTATGAAAAAACGTTTTTAAAATGATTGTACGGCGATCAAAATGCACGTCAGCATCAAAAGTGAACAATAAGTCATTACTGAACGCTTTAAAAAATATAGTCATCTTTGAATAAACAATTCATTTGTCATTATAGCTAATACACTTTTGTAAAGATGACTTATTTATTCTGAAATGACTAGATTTTCAAAAATGTTCAATAGTCACTGATTGTTAATTTTTGTTGCTGGTATGCATTTCGATATCCATGTAATCAATATAATGTTTTATGAAATAATTTTTAAAATATTATTTTATAATAAAATTTTTTATGACGATTGCACGGTAATCGAAATGTACAGCAGTTTTTAAAATAGTAATGAGTGGTTATCGAATGTTTTATAAAATTTGTATCGAGAGCTTTTTTCTGGTAAAAATGATTAATTTGTATTAGAGTCAATCAACTGTAATACTAATTCACTCGTTTACGATTTATATTAAATAACCAAATGTTTAAAAAAAACCATACATAACAGCTTTGTCCCTCGACCGCCACAAAACACATATCGGACATAAATCGACCTCTACTTCGTTAAGTCCGCAACGTTCGACGCAACAGACTCCCGACGAGAACGCTCCATTTAAGCGGATGTATTCGATTACACACTATTCTAATTTCACGTCCAATTAACGAACCAAACGTCGAAGCGACGGCACACATGCTAAAATCTTCAAGAACATGTTAACGACACTCGATGGCAATTAAACGCGGCCACAATCCACCAGTAAATTGACGATTTTCTCAATTAACTGCGACTTAAATGCGACTCGATAAATTAAAAGTCCGTTGTAGACGACGACGACGATGGCGTTTATTTGCACTGATAAATCCCTCACGAGGAACGAGCGAGCGATCGTCTGGTCGTAAGTTTGTGTGCATGTATGTGTATACTTGTGTTTGGGGGTTGGGGGTAGGGAATTTTGTACGGACAACGAGTTGTGAAACTAAATAGAAGGAAGTGTAAATTATATATATATATATATATATGTGTGTATGTGTGTGTGTGTATGTATATGTTGTATATCCTTTGTACATGTCAATTGATTTCATGTACTGCGGTCTATGCGCTCGAATCCCGTACTAACGAACAACCCCACATAACGGATTGAAACTGATGTCAGGATTTGACGGGCTTACGCGACCGAACGAGTCTTGTGTACGAGCGCGACGACCGATTTATTATATTTAATCATATTCATGGATTTGGTTCGTGGCGAACGAGTGCGTTCGAAAGGTCTTAACCGGATGGTCGAAGCACGACAACGACGACGTTTTTCGAGTGATCTGTTGTATATCGCACGCGCATAAATTCCATGTTCGTCGAACGTTATGAATTTTCATCACCGTTTTGTGTTTGAATAATAATCGATGGTCCATGTACATCGACGAGCAGAAATGTCTAACAAGCTTAAGAAAAATCGAACAGAATTATCTAGTGTGTACGGTTGTTGTTTATTGTCTTTTATTATTCACAACAAACATTTTTTGTTTCGAAATTTAATACATGGTTTTTGAAATTTTGATGATTTATTCGCATGTGGATAAAGATAAAATATTTATGACAAGTAGACAGTTTAGCTATAAACGACCTTGTGTTTGTTCTCACCTATAATAGTGAAATATGGGTCTTGAGTGCCAAAATAACTCAGATATTACAGACAACACAAAGAAGCACAGAAAGATATATGGACCGTTTATTTTGAAAGTGGTGTAAGTCCATTTTTTAAAAAAATGAGATATCACGTAATTTATGCTTAATTTAGTGTAAACTTTTTATTTATAACTAGTTAGTATTTAATTTCTTAAAAATGCCAATATTTTATTCAATGTCAAATTTGCCGATAAAAGAAATTGCATAGCCATTGATTATGAAAGTGGTGGAGTCTAATTTCCTTAGAAATCCCAATAAATACTTTGCCTGTTCTTTTGATTTACAAAAAGCTTTACCCTATCCAAAATTATCTGTTTCAATCGCATATTATAAGCGAAATATGTATGTTTTAAACGAGGGATTTCACAATTTCCACGACAATAAAGTTAATATGTATGTGTGAGACGAAACTACTGCTTCCAGGGGATCGCAGGAAATAGCTTCTTGCTGTTTGAGACATTTACAAAATGTAACGACTCAAAGTCATGTTATTGCATATAGTGATATGTGTACTGGGAAAAATCGAAATTTACAAATGGAATTGATGTAGTTGTGGGTTGTCCAGTCTTTGGAAAATAACATTGAAGTAATTGATCATAAATTGTTACTCTCCGGGCATTCGTATCTTCCAAACGGTGCAGATTTTGGTATCATAGAAATGGCATTACGAAAAAAGAATTTCCTGTACACACCACAGGATTATTATGATGTTATAAAACAATGTAGACAATATAATAAATTTATTTTACACGAAATGAAACGAGAGAATTTCGTTTCAACAAAAAATCTACAAAACGTAATTAAAAAACAGATAAGAAGAAACACTAATGGAGAAAAGGTAAATTGGTTGGAAATATGTTGGATGAGGTTTTACAAAAGTGCACTGTATACTATTTTATATAATACATCAATGGAAGGCATAGAATTTAAGACTTTAGATTTATCACCTACATGTCGGAGAAGAGCACCAAAATTTGAAAAAATCGCCCTAGCGCATTTGTATCACGATGCCAGGCCTATTACGTACGAAAAATATAAGGATATGGAGCAGTTATTACCTTATATACCTCCTGTGCATCATGAATATTTCAAAACACTGCCACATGAAGAGAATAAATAAATAATACCAATATCTTATGTTAAGTTTAACAATATTTAAATATAATAAACGTTCAAAATAAAAAATACTACTCCTATATTATTTCTTGTTATTATTTATAAACAAAATTGGATTAATATGAAATATATTTTAAGTGATATTTAATTTTTCAAAATCGAAATTAAATGATTTTTACAATTGACTAATTATGGAAGTGGTGTAAGTGCATTTCCAGCACGTAAATATACATTATTTTAGTTAAAGAAATTTATATAATCAAATTACATTTTGATAAATTAGTAGAAACATTGCCAGACTCGACATAATTAACCTATCTTTTTTAATTGACAAATATGTTAACCTTTAATTTTCTCGAAACAACAGAAAATGGACTTGTGCCACTTTCTAAATAAACGGTCCATATGTCAGAAATAACAAGAAGAGATAGAAAAAAACGAATGGATTAGAACAGAAACAAGAGTTGTAAATGTATAATATATCAAAAGTGAGAAGTTTGAAATGAAAAGAAGAGGGGATCACCGATGGATAAGAAAAGTTATTGGTTAGGAATCTAATTATATAAGAAAGCTCTAGAAGAGATATATCGATAGCTGGAACAGAGATATAATAATGGAAGGAAAGGCACTGTATCGAAGTGGAAAATTTTGGGGAAAGTCTTCAATCAGCAGGGAATAGAAAGAAGTTGATGATGATCAAATCTACCGGTGATGTTTGTTATAAAAGTAATACAAAAATATATAAAAGGAATTTCAACCCCAACACCACAATAATTTAAAGTGTTCAATAATCACTTATTATTTATAATTATATAATCTTTAATTATATCGGCTGATGCATTTCGATGGCGACGCCATCATCCTCAGACCCTTTCTGAGAGGCTTTTCAGAAGACTTTGACTAACTTTTCTTATCTAGTTCATTTGAATGTTACAAAATCTGATTTAACTGCTAAAGTAATTAAAATATAACATTAATAAAGATTGAGAAGACAACAACGGAAAGAGGAAAAACAGGCTAATTGAATACGATGACACCGGTTGAGATTGAACAAGAAAAATGTGAACGAACACAATACTTAAAAAAGCTAAAAAATGAAAAGCAAGCTAAATTGGAAGCAATAACAGCAACGAAACTTGAAGAGTACAATAACAAGAAAATATTAAGAAGAATAAAAAGAGTTGAAAATAAATATTACTCACGGGGTATCGTATCTCTGATGGGCAAATAAAACGGGGGAGGGGAGTGCAGAGCCCCTGGAAGGACCTGCGTATCGGGCGTGGGGGGGGATAGCCTCCTATTATATATAAATATTCTTTAATATTTCTATAAATAGGGATTGTAAGCTTATCGTTCTCGAAATGTGCACATTTATTTTTATGCATGGCTGAAATTAAATTTTCTTTTCTCTTCAAGTCTAAAAATGTAATAATTTATTTTTTCCATTAGTGTACGAGAATATATTTTTAATATTATTTAAATAGTTTAAATCGTGCATAGAATATTGCAAGCTCATGAACTATATAAATGTGTATATATATATATAGGGTGGTCGAAATGAGACTGAAAAGTTTAGATATATTTTTATTTGGTTATTATCACTTAACCCGTTCGCTACCAGGGTCTCAGGAGAAAATCCGTCAGCATAGCCCAGATGTTTTATTATTTAAATATGATACCAAATTGTCATTAATTTTTTACAATGTATTTATAACGTTTTAAATGATTAACAATGTAATTATCGGCAGACCAATAACATCCTGTATCTATTTTATTGTTTTTCAACATAACCCATCTGTTTGCTGCACGATTTGGTACAAACAGTTATCATAAACTGATAATGAACACTCGTCACATATTTGTGACGCCGGGCTCAGGTAAGAAAACTGGATCGTCACATATATGTGACACTGGTAGCGAACGGGTTAATATTCTTTATCATCTTTCAGTCTCATTTGGGTCACCCTATATACATATATATATATAAATAGTAGTTTGATGTAATTCAGTGACCCATGATCGAAATTTACCAGTAATCACACCCCCACGCCCGTTCGGTTCGTCCACCACGTCCGTCGTAGTCGTTGAATGCGTCGAGTCTTGTTATCCGAACGGCGTTGGGCGTCCAGCGAGACACGGGCATCTAACATATTGATCTCACGAAGATACAAGTAGCTCGGACATAAATAAATAAGCGGCGTTCTGTTTTCATTGGCCTGTGGCCACGGGTCAAGCGCTACAAAATAACTCTTATTTTTCATCCGCCTCCCGCCGTACGGAATACATTCGGCCGACTCGTCCCAACTCATTTGTCCTTAAATGGACACAGAATGGTACTTCAATAAGTGTTATCATATTTTTTTATTTGTACGTGCAATAAATTCAACCGGCGTTACGCCGACCTACGTCGTGTTAAGAACTGCCGAAGAATTATACGTTACCGTCGTGTCTTTATATTCTGCGCTGTTTGTGTTAGTTCTTGTTTTTAGTTTAGGTTTTTTTTTCTCTCGGTTCTTTATTAGGACATATGGGATTTTGTATTGGATGCGCGGAGATACGGTAATCTCTTGCGGTTGTTTCAAAACGGTTTCTGCTCTACGGATCGTCTGAAATAATTGTTGAGGGATGAGAGACCAGA
>CP092087.1:69100871-69338371 GCA_029203775.1 Neoneuromus ignobilis | reverse complement strand
ATATATATATATATATATATATATATATATATATATATTCGATAAGTAGACGTCAAGGAAAAAGCAAAAGAGGAAAAAAACAAGCAAGTATAAAATATAGACGCACATTACTACGATTCTCGACGCAGGAAGAAAACTCCTTAATAGCTTTGTGTGGCCATAATAAAAACTTAAATCCAAATTTATCAAGAGGAAATACAAGCCGTATATGTTGTAATAAACGGACCGTACATCGCTCTTCGGTCGCTATAAAAAATTCAAAAATCACCCTCAAGAAACAACTCGGACACACACGGTTCATATACATACATATATATAGATTCACAAATACACACACACATATAAATATATATATATATATATATATAGAGAGAGAGAGAGAGAGAGAGAGAGAGAGAGAATTCAATACAAGAAACTATTGACAAACCGTATTTTTATTATTTATTCAGTATCTAAAAAAAACAAACAATCTAAATTCATAAGTGTTTCCTTACACTCTTATCTCCTGCTTGTTGTATTTTATTATTTTTTTTTATTAAATCGTTAGAAATATTTATATTTTGGTATTTTACCATGATTAATTTCGAATTTAACCCCATACTCAGACAGCTTTAAACAATACCTATTTGAATTATCAAAATGTACATAGACTACTTACAACGGAACTACATTCAACTGATGCACGTTGTAAATTTTGAGTGCCGGGTACACAAACATGAGGATATTGAAAGGATGACCGTAATTATATTACAGAGTAGAGAGGTCGATAAAAAATCTCAACCCTCTTGTCTAGCAACTAACATAACAGAATCAATTATTTGTTGAAAGTACTACACAAAGGCTGAGAATTGGATGGAATAATATAATGACGATCCGACAAGAAAACTAGAATGAGATAAGACTATTCCTCAAGTCAAATCTGGTATTAATCAACTTATCCCGTTCGCTATCAGGGCTTCAGGAGAAAAACCTCCACCACAGCCCAGACGTTTTATTATTTAAATATGATACCGAATTGTCATTAATGTTTGTGCGATGTATTTATAACGTTCTAAATGAGTGAAATTAACAATTTTACAAATCGACACACATATGATTTGAAATATTTGTTTATACATAGCCCAATTGGTAGTCCTGTAGTTGTTTTACAGATTTCACAGGCATACATAGTAGACTTCACAGGAATACATTAACCGTTTTTTTAAAGTAGAATAACTCCATTTTTAGAAAAAAATGAGTTAATGACAGTTTTAAGTAGACATAGATGTACTCTTTTTATATTTATAATAACACAGTCAAGGGTATACAATATACTCATAAATTAATCAAAAGATATTTTCTGTATAGTTTTATCGTAAGAAAATTATATTAGAAAGTAGTATAAGTCCATTTATTCATACATTGAGATATTTAAAAATTATTGATATAAAAATTTTTAAAATTGTTTTGAAAAATTTTCGGAAATTTTTTTTGAATATTTATAAATTAACAATAATTCTATATTTATAAATTTTTATATTCTACAACTAAAAATATTCCAAAGTTGATTTTTCGTAATTCAAACGCAAACCTTTAAATATTATATCCCGATGTATAAATAAATGGAGTCATTGCACTATCAAAAACAAACGGCTCAATTTGTTATTAATGAAAGTGGTATAAATCCATTTAAAATTAAAAGTATATACATAATGTTATAAAAATAAGAACATTATATACTGTCTATTGAAATATGTGCCAATAACCTTAATTTCGCACTATATACTTAATATTGGCATATATTCCAATTACTTTTCGTGTTTGATAAATTTTTAAATACCACGTGGATTTAATTTACTGTTATTTGTATGATTATTTAGTTATTTCTACATAATAAAATGTACAAGTTTATAAACATATATATATATATATATATATATATATATATATATATATATATATACACACACACACACACACACACACACAAAAACATGTATACATATATATGTATATACAGAGTTGGATTTTTCTATAGGTTTGTTAGGCTGAAGTCTAAGGTCTTAAAATCTAAGGGACTTTCGACCAAGGTGTATAATATTTTTGTTAATGTCATAGACCTTTTTTAAATTGTTCTATCTTCCTCTAGTCGCAAAAATGGAAGACTGGGAGGGACTTAGGAGTCTCACAAGTAGAATAATCTGGATTCTCTGTTCACCTAAATTCAGTTTTGGATTTGTAGGTGTATATTTATGTCTTCCCCCTCTCTCTTTCTTTATATATATAGAAAGAGAAATATTAATTAATATAATATATGCCAGATATCGTTTTCTAATATATTCAGTATCTTTATAAAGAACTATGATTTACATTTATACTTTTTGTACTTAAATTAAAATATATTGAAAAAAGTTTAATTTTTCTTATACATAGCCTTTAGAAAAGAAATTTTATATAGTATTGTGTATACAAATACGTGTATAGGAATAATTTTATAACTAATTGAAGCATTGACTGTACAAAACATAAATGAATTTCGAAAATAACGAACATGAATTAGTATTAATTGAAGTGTTCAAAGAAATTTAAAAACTAAAATATGTGTACATCTTTATATATATATATATATATATATATATATATATATATATATATATATATATATATATATATATATATGTATATATGAAATTTGCCGAAACGAAATAAATTTCTATTTATGTTTGAAGATGCATAAATAATAGAGCTTTTATATTTTAATAATTAATTATTTTTAAGTACGTTTCTGAGAACTTTACATTTTCGTACGAATTATTTTCAAACTCGTATTTCCTTCAAGTGTAAATGATAATTTATTTACATAAATACAAACACACACATTAATATATATATATATATATATATATATATATATATGTATATAAATAAGTTTAATAAAAAAAATAACTTCTATGAAATATAATAAGAAATGTTTTGGTTTAATCTTTATTAGAGAAAATTATTTAAAATATTGCAGGAAAAAATTATTCAGTGCTATTTTTTATGTACCAACTTTTCTCACAAATTTGAATAATGTATTACAGTTGTCGATATATTCATTCATACAATAAATATATATATATATATATATATATATATATATATATATATATATATATATATATATATATACGTAGGTGCATATGAAGAGAGTTAAATAATGTTTGTGTGTTTATATTGAAAAATCGATGTAGGAAGTCCAAATGAATTCACAAAAACGTTCGACTAGAAATGAAATAGGTCATCGTATTCCAACGGGATAACCGGTGGACCGTAACCACATCACTGAAGGATGTTAATGAAAATAATTACGTCCATCCAAGCAATATAAATGTGAAGGCAAATATATATATATGTGTGTATATGCATATAATATATATATATATATATATATATATATATATATATATATATATATATATATATATATATATATATATATATAAAACATGTTTATTGAGTTGAAACTGCTATCAATTATTCAGTGTACCTTAATGTGTTTCGTAATTTTATTTATTTATATTCATTATAAAAAATTGAATCTTTTTGAAATATTTATTTTATATGTATATATATATATATATATATACACACCATACACACACACATACAAATAAATATTTTGCGAACAAAATAATGAAAAGTAACTTTTTTTTAAATAAAAATATTTGTATTGATAGTAGCGAAAAAATTAATAATACATGTATATTAATATTACTTCGTTTATTTATATTACCAGGGGGATCCACCCCCTATTCGTTTTGTTCATTGACTTCAGAATTTGCTTCTATTTAACAATGCAAATAAGTGATGAAAAATAAAATGTTTAGAAATATATGTTAATTTTTCTATATAGACGGTGTTTATTATATAAATAAATAAATATATATACAGGTAACTTCCGTATTACACAGTTGTTACATTACTAAAAATTCCATGTTATACGAATCTGTGTTATACAAAACAGAGAACTAATGCAAAAAAGGGAGTTAGGTTCCAAAAATTAGAAAAACATATTATAATATTTTTATAGTTAGGATAAATATATTTATTAAAGCAATTTTCATTAAAAGTTTTACATATTAATATGTATTAAATAATGTTTTCTTCGTCATCACTAATAAGCACCATTAACTGAGGGCGTTTTTTTTTTTGACAAGATATTCTCATCCTCTAAACTTTCTTCAGTATTATTTCGAGTTCTATGCTCTACTTTTTGAAAAAAATCTTTTATTTTAAATTGCTGGCTTTTAACTGAAAGTAAAATCTGTAATTTTTATTCTAGCAAGATGAAATGTCTTTGTAAAGGTATTTTTTTATTTTCGCCAGACAGTTCAGGGCTACAAATTAATTAACAAAAATGAAAACCATAATTACCATTTCTCAAAAAGGTTAAGTAAAACGCACCCGGAAATTTTTAATTTATGTAAAATGTAGTAAAAAGAAAAACACAAAGTTTTCAAATGAACTTAATACTCCACGAACAAAATGGATTTCAAATTCTAATAAATTTCAAAATTTTACAGGAAAATCTGATACAACATACACAATCAAATGAAAAATTTCCAATGAGATATCTTATGTACTTAAAAGCTCTTATTTCGTTCCGTGTTGTACGAGAATTTCCTTAATTTTGAATTTTGTTTTTAAAAACTTTAAGCGTTGTACGAGGATTTATCTAATTCTCAAACCGTGTTCTAGGTTGTCGTGTTGTATGAGGGTTTTTCCCAATTCTCGAACCGTGTTAGAGTGAAACAGAGTTATAGAAGTGTCGTGTTGTTCGGGGGTTACCTGTATATATATATATATATATATATATATATATATATATAGGGTTATCCAAATGTGACCCCTAGATTTGTGTTTAATTAAAAAGAAAAATGTGTATAAGGTGGTGTATAGGGAAATATGAAAATAGTTTTTTTTTGTTTATTTTTAATAAAATACAAATCTAGGCGTCACATTTGAATGACTGTATATTAAGTAAATTTGTCAGTTTGAAAAGAAGCACTAGAGTTAATAATAATTTTTAATTATTATAGTCGTAATTAGCAGTTACTTATTAGTCAAAATTAGCTTATTGTATCCAGGAAACATTCTGGTTATTGACAAATGTAATCAAAAGAATACTCCTTGTTCCAATACTCGTATGTACTCGTATTGTATATATTTGTTCCATACAAGATATTCTAAATTAGTCAGTCGACGAATCGCGTCCAATCGTTCCGCTCAATCACAATTATTATCGAGACTGTGTACATACCTGGCAGTTCGCAGATGAAAGACGCGACTTCCGGGCCGCCGCAGTGGTGGCTGTGCCATCGGAAGTCAGCTGCCGGGTCCATTGCCGCGCATAGTGGCGACGACGATTGGCTTATTTGCTCGTCCCAGTAGCCGTCGTGCGTCAACGGTCTATATTCGCGACGTTCGCTGCGAAAGAACGAAAAACGGAATAGAAAAAAGTGAAATAGATATGAGGGGTTGTGTTTCGAACAATAATAGTAGGAGTTAATTGATACGTTCGTTCTTTTTTCTGTATGTACGGTGTTTGATATCCAGTCGAAATGGACTGGACGGGTGTGGGGGAAAATTAATGGAGGTCGATGACGTCTCATATATATATATATATATATATATATATATATATATATATATATATATATATATATATATATATATATATATATATATATATATATATAAGGGATAATCTGAAATCCTTGAAAATTTAAACAAAAATTGAGGTCGAAAATTTCTTATTTGTTTCAAATGAGGTTCTTTTATACATAGTGGTTTTTAAGCGTGATATAACTTTAAATTGAATCCCTATCGAAAGTTTTATCTAACCTAAAAACACCCTTGATATATAAATGTGTGTGTTATTTATATATAAATGTATGATAAAGATGTTTTTTTAGTTTTGATAGAACTTTAAATAGGGATTCAATTTTAAATTCTATCACGTTTTTTTTAAAAGAAACACCAACTAGCTTGGTTAACGTGATGGTATGACCCACAGATAGGTATAAAGTGACTGAAATATTGTTATGAGTAAAATTTTGACTAATGTGAAGTTATAACTAAATTAATTAGGAGTTGTAAATCATTTTTTTATTACACGGATTTATTAGTTTGTTTTCAAACGAATTAATTTTAGTCATAACTAGATATTAGACATTATTTATGACTGATCACAGACGATCATTTTATAATTCTTGAGTATAGATTAGACACTAGTAATCGTTTGTTCTAAGTGACTAAATCTGAAAATAAATAGTAAATTAATCATCACTATCATCAATCTGTTTGAGTTATGATTTTTGCATATATTTTCTAAACCTTAAACTAATATTATATTTAGTTCAATTTTAGACATTCTTGTGATAATCTTAGACTCTCTTTGTAAACCGTTGATTTGTTATTCATGATATATTTGCAGAATTCCCTATTCAAACTACCCAACTAATGAATAATAATTAAAAAGTAGTCTGACTAAAATGTAACTTTTAATTGGATTATTTTATACAAATGATTAATTCAGTCATTGATCATTATTCATGTGATCAGTTTCAAATTAATTGTTAATCATATAAATGTTATGATTAAAACTATCGCTGTATTCATTACCATTTTTATTGATTGTGGTTTGATTATTAGCCATATTTTTAATTGGATTTTCTCTAACTTTGGTACTAGTAAATGCCAACATTTAATGATGCTCTTGTCTAGCTATGAACTGATATAAACTGATATACTGATGATGATTATCAACAGCAGCAGCTGTAACAGCTGCTACTATTGATCTATTGTTGGATGGAAACTTTTTCCAAAAATTTTCATTTAAATCGATCTAATGCGTTCTTTTTAAAAAATTATATATATATATACATATATATATATATATATATATAAATGAGTTTGAATTTAGATATTTAAAAAGGTCCAGGAAGAGATATATTAATGAATGGGACAGAGACATAAGAAAATTCGTCAACATGGGCTGGAAGAAAAAGGCATTAAATCAATTGAAATGTCATATATAGGGAGAGATATTAGATATTTAAAAAGGTCCAGGAAGAGATATATTAATGAATGGGACAGAGACATAAGAAAATTCGTCAACATGGGCTGGAAGAAAAAGGCATTAGATCAATTGAAGTGTCATATATAGGGAGAGATATTCATCTAGCAGTGAATAGAAAGAAACTCTCTCTCTCTCTCTCTCTCTCTCTCTCTCTCTCTCTCTCTCTATATATATATATATATATATATATATATATAATTATATGTATGTGTGTGTCAATTGTGGTGAATTCATTCTCATACAAATAAAATTTACTTCAACACTACATAGTATTGAAAAAGTGTTCAATAATTAATTATTGTGTACTTTTTTTTGTTTACAAGTCAACGTGCATTTCGATGGCAATGTGCCTATTCACACTAGTCAACATTCATACAGTATTCACGCCCATTACCGCTCGTCTCACACCCTCTTATCACCAAATTCCCCCATCTAAAAAAATTAGTTTTCAGGTAAGAGCGTGTGAAACGAGTGGTAATGGGCCGTGAATACTGTATAAATGTTGACTTGTATGAATACCCCCAATGACTTCATGATCAGAGCTCTGCGTTATAAAAATAATAAATAATTATTTAATATTTTTTAAGAACTATGAATTTAAATATGAGAGAAAATTTCGGAAGTGATAAAAAATTACGACCTTCCTAATACACACTCTCGTCTCTGTATTTCTTTGAACAGAAAACTGTTTAACATTTCCTGAAGATCCGACAATATAAAATTTACAACACGTTCGTTCGCATCTCCCGACGCACATGTTTCCCAGTATCTATCATTTAACTCACAACATCAAATTTCATGTTACACATCTTGTTTCGTTCACGATTCGACGTCGTTCGCGTGTTTGATATTACCTGTCAATTTTAATTTTCGCCAGAACACGCTGACTAAAACAAAAGTTTTCAACGTTGATTAGAATCGACGAGCAGAGCGTCGAGTATCGCATCTGAAGAATTCGCTTCACTTATATTTTAACACAAATTTATGTATATATATATGTGTGTGTGTGTGTGTGTGTGTGTGTGTGTGTGTGTATTACGGAATAAAGATATATAAAAAAGATCAAGAAGAGATCCATGGATAGACGGGACAGAGAAATAAGGAAATTATTTGGAATGGGTTTGAAGAGAATGCATTTGATCGATCAAAGAGAAAAAAATGGAAGAGGCCTTTATTCAGCAATGGATTCAGAGGAGTTGTTGTTGATGATGATATGTATAAGATCCTCTTATCATCAGCCCCTCCTAATTTATAGTTAGATATAAGCCCTTTTCTCAAAATTTTCACTTCAACTAATTTCTCCTTCTTTTATTTTATTGATATGAATTTCCTTATCTTTATTCCATCTATCCAAGAGATTCTTCTTGGGATTTTTTTTGTTATATATAAAATTTTTAATCAATATCTTTTTTATCCATCAGTGATATATATATATATATATATATAGGGTCATCCAAATATGACGCCTAGATTTTTGTTTTATTAAAAAGAAATATGTGTATAGTTTCTTTTTAAGAAAACATAAATCTAGGCGTCACATTTGGATGACCATAGGTTTTATAATGCAGCTCTCTGATGATAATAGCGTTGCCTTTGAAATACGTATCAACTTATAAATAAATAATTATTGAATACTTTTTAAATAAGTTGTGGTATTGGGGTGATAGTTAATTGGTATAAAATTATTTACAGCAATACGTCGCATAGTTCGGGTTCGATTAGTCCGGTTTCACTATTATCCTGTTTGAAATTTCCCCAAAAAAAATTTTTCAGTTGAAAAAAAATCATATTACAAAATTTTTTTTTGAAAAAAATCACAAAAAATTAATTCATTAAATTATTTTTATATGCAAATTTTCAAGTTTTCCTTTTTATTATGAAAACATAAAAAAGAATATTATAGTCTTGTGATCGTTTTTCTGTTTCTATTAGTTTTTGATTTGCAATTCTAGATTAAAGTCGATTTTTTAATAAATAAATTTTAATAACTCATTTGAAAATGAATTTAAAATGAATGTACAAACCCTTGATTTTGTTTTTTGGTACATACAAACATTTGAATATATTACCCTCGCTTTATTAACTGAAAAATAGGAAAAAAAATTGTTTGGAACCAATTAACGTTTTTTGTATCTAGTTAATGTTTCGATTAGTCCGGCTAATCAGTGAAACTGATTAACCGGACTATGCGAGATATTGCTGTATATATATTTCATTCGATTTACATAAATCAAATCGATGAAAAATATTGTACGATACGATGAGATTTTTATAAAATAACTATCTAAAAATAAATTTCGATTCGAGTTTAAATCACAAAACGACATTTCGTCTAAATTTTTTCGAAATCTTGTTACGTGATACTCTTACACTAACGAAATAAAACCGTGGTGGCAGATATATAAAAAGCAGACAGATAAGTAGACATCCGTCCTATTTCTAATAAGTTAAATTTACTATTCGTACAAAATCCCGAAACGAATCGTCGTCTACGATGGAAACTCGTCCGTTCGTTCGCAATAACTCGCCGTGCAATCGATTCAACAAAACACTGAAATATGTACGAGTCAGGTTTGACGTCGAACTGGCAATAAACAGAGTTCTCGAACTCGGTACGTCGAAATGGGAACAGTTAAAAGTTCGCCACAGTTCTGTCGATAATAAAACGTATACAAACACTTTAGTGGGCGGGTGGTACGGATGGGGGTGAGTGGGCGAACGAGTCGGTCGAGCGAGCATTCTAGACAGACGGCCGGTCGGAGCGTCGACGGACGTAAAAAAAGACACTGGCCGACCGCCGAAAATGATAAAACGCGTCCCGTTGTCGAACGGCTAATTTCGACGAAGAGACGGGATGGAAAAACAGAATCGTAACAATAAAACAATAAAGTGCGAGACGGACGGGCGTATATTTTCTACTACTACACAGATACATGCAAGGGTACACGACGAAATGTGTAGGGGTGTTTGGAAAGTTCGGATGATGTTGTTAACTGAAATATTTATTTTGATATGAAAGTCGTACAAAATCATAAATAACATTTTAGATGGTTTATATCGCCACAGAAGAGAATCGTTGATTTAAAATTTCTAATTTTTGGAATTGTATTATCGTAGATCTCAATTTATAATCATGAGAGATGAGAGAAAAACAGAAGAAAACGACTAGATTTCATAACGCAACGCTCTGATGATGATTTCATTGCTGTTGAAATGCATGTTAGCTTATAAATAAAGTGAACAATAAGTAATAATTGTATATTTTTTTATAATATCTTTGGTATTTGGATGATAGTTTATTTATGTGAAAGAAAAAAAGCATAATTATTAAATATTCACAAGGATAGTAGTTGTTCTCAGCATAATTTCTATTTTGGAATTGAGTCTGACGCTGGCAATTTTCAGAGATTTATTTAATATTATCATTATCATCAATAGCAGTATCAGCAGTTGTTGCTCTCTATCCACTGCTGGATGAAAGCTTCTTCTAAAACATTATACTTTTAGTAATTCAGTACTTTTCTTTTCTATTTATATGTCTCTGTATTATCTACCTATAGAATCATCATCATCAGAATATCAGTTCCTTTCGGTCTACTGCTGAATGAAGGCCTTTCCTTAAACATTTTACTGTTAGTAATTCAATAAATTTCTTTTTTATTCCATCCCGACGACTTTTTTTATATCTCTGTTTTATCTATCTATGGGATTATTATCATCAGAGACATACATTTCTTTGTATCAATTGTTAAGTAAAGGCCTTTCTCAAAATATTCTACTTTTAACAATTCAGTGATTTTTTTTATTCTATTCCTATGAATTTTATTATGTCTTTATCTCATCTGTTCATAGGATCATCATTTTCAGTAGCAGCAGTAACTGTTTTCTTATCCATTGCTGGATAAGAGCTACTCATAGAACATTATACATACTTTTGGTTATCCAATTTCTTTTCTATTCCATTCCAATCAATTTTATGTCTATCTCTTCTATCGACGAGTTTCTTCTTGTTTTTACATATTTCTGTTCTTTGGGCAATATTAAATATGTATTTATGTTTATATGTTATCCCTCTTTATCTCTCCCCCTTTGTACATATATGGAGAGAGAGAGACAGAAAGGAAAAGAGAGACAGAGATTTAGCTATTTTACAACACTTGTTTTCACAATGATTGAAAAACTGAGATCCAAGTGCAGAGACCCATTCCTCAAGCTTAACGAAGTGATTACTCTTAGTGGAATATAACTTGGTATTGAATATAGCTCAACCTAGTACGATGATGTTTAGCTGCAACACTAAACTGTGCACATCAATTTGATGTTCCCTTCTTTGATAGATAAGAGATTTGTTCATATATCTTTTTTGGAGCCTCGTAAGACTTGTATCTGTTCTGGTTTTCTGTGCACTAGGTGTTTTTCTTTCTGAACAAATAGTTGAAAAATTGATCAGATCGGATATAACAACCAGTTGAAATTTCTCGTGACTGAGTTTTATAGACGTAGCACTTTTTTACTTGTCAATAATATATATTTTCACAACATACACTTCTAGAAATTTCCAGAATATTCTAAAACACAATTTGTGATTTTTTTTTATCAATTTCGTAATATATTTTTAACAAGCCCATCAAATTCACAAACCCCATATTTTCGTTGTAATCCTTCACTACCCATGAACATGAAATTTGTGATTTCGTTCCATCCTTGTTTCATCAGCTACAGTTATCTATATTCTTGATTAATTGAAATTGGTTAAAAAATGATCGCTTTAATATCTTTGCATATAACTGTTGAAATTTATTTTTTGTGGAATTGGAAGTCAGAATATCCTCTTTCCATTATTCTTTTGTAACGCCTGTCAGTAAATCTCAAGTTAAAAACTAAACGCAATTTTGTTTCGAAATCAGAGAACCGCTAATGAAATTAGTACTAAATGTAGGTTTGATAGAAAAATCACTGGAATGTAAAGGGTTAAGCTAATAAATTAAAAAATGAGTGATTATTGGACATTTTTCTAGCTTAAAATGTCGAGTTTTGGTAATTCGTTTGTGTTAAATCATTCATTATTTAATTTACTCATTGATGTACATTTCAATGACCATGTCATTATCGTCAGAGTGTTTGATCATAAAATCTATTGATGTAAGCATTTTGATGATGATTGAATGACCATAAAAATGACTTTTGATAAATTCTTATGGTGTTGAAACGAATGACTTATTTGTACGAAAATGCTCGTTCAGAATTTATAAAAAAATCTTGTATTTCTGGGAAAAGTGATTTAATTATGTAGTTTTTTCTTGCAATGCAGTTCATAGATTGTGTCGTGTAGACTGTTTCGTAAATTTTTAAACAACTTGCTCGATGAAACTTTCCTAGCGCCACACACACACAAACATATATACGATGAGAAATAGACACATTTGGAAAAAGTGTATAGGGGAAAAAAAGTACACGCGTGCACGTCCCAGACGGCCAACAAAGGATCAGGAACAATGGCGACGAACGGATCGGACGAATCTGCGCTGCAAACATAAACAATATTTCATCCTTTTATGTCGGCGTTCATATATCGCGAGCGTTTCTTGTAAATTGTCAACGAACCGTCACCGGTCGGTCGTCCGTCTGTCTGTATACACGTTTGTACTTGTATGTGTGCGTGCGGTTTTTTCTTGCTCTTGTTACGACCATCCGATGTTTGCCCGTGACATTTCTATACAACACACACAAAACAGCGACATATTTAAGTCGAACGCGGCCAGATGATCCGCACTTACGTCTTGACACATCATATCGTTTCGTGTGATTTACATTCCACTTGTCGGATGTTATTGAATCGTATTTGAAATCAGGGAAGGAATTGAAATACCGCACGAGCGATTTATTTTTCTTCTTCTCTCTCTGATTCCCTCAACGGCGTGTTTTTATTCCAATCGATTAAACGTTTTGTTAAGAAATGCTTTTTTTACTGAGCATCTGGATTTATGTAATTGAAATGATTATTTGGTACTGTGATGGATTTTTTTCAATATAAATAGAGGGTGGTTCAAATATAAATAAAAATTTGTCTCTATAGATTTTTGTTTATAACCTACTAGTTTTCATTATAGTCCTCTTTGAAATGCAATTCACTTGGTCTATCGTTGTGGAAGATCCTTGATTTTCATTTCAAAGATCTTTATCTTTATGATTCCTTTGCATTAAATTGAATTTGGTCCATTATTGAAATAAGTAATGATAAATGATATAATTTAATCGATTTAAAACCATCCAAAGCGATTTCCATAACAAACTATTAAGAACTATCGTCAGTCTTCTCATCAACACTTTCAAATCCGACGAGTGTTGAAGAAGCCTGTCAAAGATTGACTATCAAACTGTGATAAATCGTCGATGTCGATGATTGATGACAATCGTAATCGAACCAACGACCTATCCACATTCGTACGGCAATCTTTCGCGCGAGATAACCTGGATCGACTCCATTTCACGCTGCAGGTAAATCTGTACGCACGTCAACGGAGATAATTGCACGACACGATTTGTAACGACGAAAACGCGAACGAGAAAGACGACGAGAGATGAGAGACGATGATGCTTAATCCTTCGCAGAAATACCCTTGAACTTCGAACACGCAATAACACGAACCGACGATCTGCCCCATTAATAATTACTTACTCCATCGGTACATAATTATGATCTCTTTTGTCTCGTACAGAGCACCGCCCGTGGTGTAAAACACTGTTTATTTGCGAGATGCGTGTGTGTGTGTGTGCGTTATACCGCGTATTGTTTGGTGTGGTTGAACGCCGACCTACGAACGTGCTATATCAAAGTCGAATCCCGGAAGTTAATAAATTAATGAGAAAGGATCGTCGGCAGAGCAATAAATTGGAACGGATCGTTTAAATAAAAAGTCGCGCGGTCGATGTCCGCTGTCTTTTTGATGATTTTTTTAATGGATTGGTTCGTTTGATCGGATATACTATATATATATATATATATATATATATATATATATATATATATATATATATGTATAAAACATCAAAACCTTAAACATGCATACATATGCAAAAACAAGTATCAAAACTACCAAAAAATGTCAATAATAGGACAATAAAAATAACCTCTGTGCTAGTGCTAGTGCGGAAGTGCTAAGTGCGGACCTGACACTAATTAAGTCTAGTTAAGTGAGTTAAGTTTAATTAAGGTAGATTAGTCTTAGATAAGTTAGCATATAAGTTAGTTAGGTTAATTAAGATAAATAAAAGTTACTCTATATATGCAGGTTTTTTGAAACTTTTCCTGCGAAAAATCACATTAATACCAAATTGTCAAAATCTTTACTTGTCAAACACTACAAATACCAAAATATTGTATAGAAAGCTCACTAATGGGAAAATATATGTATCCTAGGAGCATGTATAAACTTATAATTAATAAATTGGTTATCTATCTATTTATCTATATATGCATATGTGTGGATGTGAAGAGAAGACCATCGATAAAGAACAGAACGAACGGATAGAAGTTTATTGATAAGCAGTAAGTACATGCACATGAAAAACATGAATTGATGACAGAGTTTTAGCTTTTTATAAAAAGACTATGCTACGTAAACTTATAAGACAGTGAGAATTGGGAGGGATTTACAATATTATATGGGCAATTACAGGGAAAGTTTCAAAGTACCTATATGTACAAATAAAGAACAGAAATTATTTATTAGGAAAGTAGTACCCAACTGTAGCCGGGTAGGAAAATACCGACGAAGAAATGTCTCTATGCAGGCGTACATTTTCAGTGAAGATATGAAAATTAAAGCGAGAAGGTCAGCTAAAAAGCAATCAAAGCCAAGAGATAGAGTGGCTCGAGGAGCAAATACCGACGGGGGGGGATTCTGTATTTTCTTTTTCTTTTTAATTTGTTTTCACCTCCACTTTTAAAGATAGATATCTGGGTTTTTTGAAATTTTTCCCAAATCAGAATCAGTAGCCCAAACATTAAGCAAGATGCCCTAGAAAAAATCATTTGAAGATATATGGCGGCAGACGGGATACTTTAATATCCCCAGATACGCCCAAGAATATGCGCTCAAAAATACCAGAAGACGAACAACACCAAACCTAAAAAACAAACAAACTATTTATTAGGAATATAAATATATAAAAAGATCCATAAAGAGATCTATTGATAGATAGAACAGAAAATTCAAAAAATTCGTCGAAATGCATTGCCAGAGAAAGGCTTTGGGTAAATCGAAATGGAGGATTTTGTGAAAAGTTATCAACCAGCGGTGAATAGAAAGAGACTGATAATTAAGTATACTTTCTTTTCTTCTCTCTCACGCACACACGCACACACACACACACACACACACATATATGTACACACATATTTTATGTGTAATAATTCCTTATACTTTTCACACGAATTCCTAACTCGTATGTTAATTAAATAACAATTATTTGACGGTTTAGAACATAGGTTCACAACCTTTTTGGCCAACAGCCCCCTTTTCGAAAAAAAAAATTACTCACCTTATATATAGAAAAACAAGGACAGATTCTTAAAATTACTTTATTAAAAGATGATAACAATATTGGTGCATTGAAGTTTGATTACAAATATATATTATTAAAAAAATTAATATAATATTATTAGTAAGAGGACTGAGCTTGGTGTATTGACACTAATTTTTCGATATTTGGTGCCATATTTGTCATCAGGAATCTTAAATCTCCGCGTTTCACTATTGACAATCTGTTTTTTTTTTGTTGGTAAATTACTGACTACGCTAAATCCTCTTTCAGCTAAATATAATGATGGGAATGCAATGAGAAACTTCTTTGATGCAGCTCATAAAGTCGGATATAATACTGGAATTTGCCTTTGAAGCCAAATTTCTTGATATCCATTTTTAACTGCAATTTTAACTCTTCATTTGTTGACAATTCTATCAACTCCTCCTGCAGTGCTAATTCTGCTGTTCGTTGGCTTGAGAAAGGTTCTAGTACCCAATCTCAAATGATCATGTTAAGGACATCCTGAAATCTATTTGTAAAATCTTCTTTAAGTGCTTCCAAATGCTAGCAAAATACCAGAATGTCGTCATTAGTTGTTTCCACAGAGTAAAGATTCAGAAACTGATAGAATTGTCTTTGACCCAAATTTTGTTGAAACATGCGTTCGATGATTTTTAGTATTAATCAAACTTTTCACCGCATTTTTGCGAGTATTACCCAGGAAGGCGGCGGTTGGTCCTCAACGTCCCTTAAATTTGGACCCTACCTTAGACCAAAAAAGCCCCGATAGATGTCTTCAACGCCCAGCGGTGGACGGTACCGACCCCGTTGGGAACCATTGGTTTAGAATAATCTCATCGAATTTCAAAATGTTACCCGATTTAATTGAAGTTTTCATCGATGAACATGAGATTAATTTTCAACACAGTGCCTGTTTTTTCGGAATGATTTTGTCCAATCGTACGACAAACATTAATTCTAAAACTGTGCTTAAAGTCTGGTTAAAATTTCAGAAAGCTCGACCGTTTCGTTCTTGATAAATAAATTTAATAATGGTTCGTTGCGTAAACTGTTTAGCACTTCTTGCTAAGTAATCATAACAGTGCCTGACTGATGAGATGATGGAGTAGGAGGTATATCTCGTTACGATTTGCAAGCTTAAACATGTCTGAACGCGTCACAACGTGCACGTCGACATAGATTGATTAGGATAGGAAATGGAACCAAATTCTCATTTATATTTCAACCACCCTCGTATTTGATTAATGAACACGTTTATAAAATCTTTTGACATTGATGTAAAATCGTCTGTTTAAAAGTGAATTAATTATTGTACGAGAGCAGTTCTAAAAATTAGCTCCATTCGAAGGAACTCGAACGACACGGATTCCGAATGGAGATGTTTAATACATTTTAGTTGAAAAAAGAAGCCGATTCCTTTCATTCGCATCAATCAAATCGAAACTCGAGCCGAATAGTCCCCCGATAACGAATCTCTCCGTTCAACAAAGCGCGTCGGTACCTTGAACAAACTCCAATCTCGTATCTCTGCACGAGTTCTCGTTCAAACGAAATCCATAGCACCGGCATCGTTGCAAGTCTCTGTGCCTTTAAGCCGATTCGGTATTCACCGCGACTGGTCCACTGTTATCTCATCGTCCTCTACACACACACACACACACGTGAACAAACTCCGGTAGAGTAGATAGTGATCCGCCCTTGATCCCGGACCGACTGAACCGTGTGCGTGAACGCATATTACGACGAATGCTTTATTCATCAACAAACACACGGCCCGCCGCATCAATTACGAAACCGTACGCGAATGAACGGGCGCCACCACCGGGTCGTAACTCTTTGATGTCGTACGATGGATCACTTTCATCTGAAACGCACGACGAGTTCGATCTGCCACACGTCACTTTCGATCGGACGATTGTAAAAAAAAGCGTCGGACGATGACGGAACGAACGAACAACTAGCTCATTAAGACTCGCCGCTGCCGAAGATAATAAAAACGTAATAAAACGTCGTGTATAGCTCGGACGGACGCATTGTGCACGGGCTTTATGCGAACATGTATGGGCTTGTACGCGCCGACCGTTTTCTTTACTGGTTTCTTGTCGGAACAGCACTTTGTCGGATGGGTTTTATGTGCGGATAAGACCTGCATGTTCCTCTTTTGTACGACGGATTAACAGGCGTTTGTACGCTTATTTTAATAAAGAAATACGAAATTGTGTTATGTAGTGCTGTACAATACACCGTGATGTTTTAATGAATGGACGAATTGTTTTCTATCTCTCGTACATGAATCAATAGTTGGTGAGGTGCAAAAAAACACGTCATGTCAATCAATCAAGGGTTAGACTCGTAATAATAATTTGAAAAAACAATTCAGTTTAAATTTATTTTCATAGTACAGTGTATAACAGTCAATACCATCGATCATTTGTATATTTCTGGTCGATTTAAAATAAAACTAAACTTGCACACAAATGAACAATCACCTCAACTCGACAAGATATTGAAAAAAAATGTTTTATAATTATTTACCGTTCGCTTCCTTTGTTCAAAGCGCTGCGTTTTAAATTCTAGACAATTTTTTAAAAGTTCAAAGTATAGGGTTTTCCAATAAGAATGTCAAAACCTTTACAGCTGATGGCAGAGATGTCTGAATTTTTTTAGGTTAATTTTGACATTTTAACTCAATATAATTTGGCAATTGTAATGGAATGTTTAACACTTTAACAATGCTTAGAAATTGTAAAAACTTCAATAGACATATTGAAATAAAAGTTTAATAAGTCCAATATTTCACAAAATGGACTCATCATCAATTTGACACCAAGATCATGTGATCTAATTCCATTGGATTATTTTCTGTGGGGTTATATGAAATCATTGGTTTATGCTGATGAACTACAAACAATAAAAACATTAAAAATAAACTTTGAACGTGCAATTCATGAAATTGGACCACAATTATGTGAAAGAGTGACTAAAACTGGATTAAACGAATGCACTATGTCAAAAGAAGTCATTGTGGTCATAAAAGTGAAATTGTGTTCCATAATTAATGTCATAAAATATGCTTAAAAATAGAAAAAATAATTATTTAATTAAATACTTTTTATACTATTTCTATTTAAACTTCCTTATGCGTTTATTGGAAAACTATATTTAAGAGTGAATTATATATAATTTTTGTAAAAGTGAATTTTGATATGCGTGTGAAGGTCTGAAATTAAGAGTGATTGAAGGATAAGCATCAATATACGAACTTTTTAGACTATATCGATCGTAGTACAGGAAAAGTGATGTAAAATTAATAGGAAGTGATGAAGTCTATTTTAATATTAAATTTAGTAATAACCAAAACATGATCCGAATCTGGACCATCAACAACACTGATAGATATATATAAATTTCGAAAATGTTCTGCCTCTGTGTAACTCTATATGTGTAGCTTGAGTGTTAACTCTGTGGGAGGATTAATGACTCTTGCTTTACAAATATTTTGTACTAAGTTTGGTTGGAAAATTCATGAAATTTTGGAATATTTTCTAAGCCCTTAATTTTCTGCTCCTGAGTAATTCTATATGTGTAGCTTGAGTTTTTACTTTATGGGAGGATTAATGACTCTTGCTTTACAAATATTTTATACAAAGTTTGGTTGGAAAATTCATGAAATTTTGGAATATTTTCTAAGCCCTTAATTTTCTACCCCTGAGTAATTCTATATGTGTAGCTTAAGTGTTGACTCTATGGGAGGACTAATGACTTTTGCTTCACAAATATTTTGTATGAAGTTTGGTTGGAGAATTCATGAAATTTTAGAATATTTTCTAAGCCCTTAATTTTCTACCCCTGAGTAATTCTATATGTGTAGATTGAGTGTTTACTCTGTGGGAGGATTAATGTCTCTTGGTTCACAAATATTTTGTACGAAGTTTGGTTGGAGAATTCATGAAATTTTAGAATATTTTCAGTCCTCAATTGGATTGTGTCGCGTCGTTTTGGCAGTAGAGATTCCAACCACCTATAGGGACGACCTGTTACTTTCAAGATCTGACTAATTTTTAATTAAAAATTATATATTGTTTCTTGTGTTTTTTTTATTTAAAAAATGCACATCAGCTTATGAACAAATAAAATAAACAATAAAACATTATTGAAAATTTCTTTAATATCTTGTTGTGTTAGGGTGTCAGAGTACTTCAATAGGTCAGTTAAAAAAGTGTCACTAAATGAAATTTCAATTTTGATACTGACTATAACCAGCAAATGAGTAAAAGATTATAAACTTACGTCCATGTGAAAAGTCCATCCGGTTGACTTCGTATTAATCCAATCCATACATTGTTGACGATATCCAATTCTTTGAGATAGGCTCGCGTGGCATCATATTGAGCAGTTGTGTCGACTGTAAGAAATGAATAAAAATATATATAATTGATTCACTAATTGTTTTGGAACTGTGGAAAATTCACATTCGCGTAAACGATCAATCACCCTCATACTACACGATATTAAAAAAAGTGTTCAATAATTATTTACATGTACATGTTACTTATTTATAAATTGATCAGTATTTCGATGGAAAAGGTATTACCATTATTACTGAACACTTTTTCAATATCTTCTGGTGTTTGGATGGCAGTTCGTTTGTGTGAAAGTGAATTATCCACAGTTATAAAATAAATTTTGTATTTGTCATCATAATGTCTCTTTCTATCCACTCGTGGATGAAAGTCTTTTCTGAAACTTTCAATTTTGATTAATTTATATATATATATTATATATATATATATATATACAGAGTGGTATCTTTGTACCTGTATAATAAAGAAATATATTGAAATTCCTTTTTAAACGTGGTACTTATTGCCAGTAAAGTACTCGTATTGTTTCTTACGTGTTTTTTTATGACAAATTGATTAGTACATTATTATTTAGGGATAAATTGCATTTTCAATTAAACAGTTATGTAAACAAACAAAATTGTCGCATAATAAAAGGAGAACACAATTCTCCAAATATATATACACCTGAGTCTATTTTTATGCGGTAGATACGTTCCGCAGAAAACCGCATTGAAAAAAATCGCACAAAAAAAGATTTAACTTACATTGAAAAATTAGGGATACGTTCCGTAATTTTCAAAAACCACATAAAACTAAAGCTACAAAGTAAAATTATTCTAAAATTCACATAAAAAATCAGGAAATAAAGAATGCCTAAAAAATTTCAAATATCTGCAAAAAATTAATACAAAACGAAGCTTTTTTACTTTATCTTTTAATTAACTATTTAATTTTATTTAAAGTAATATGTACATATGTGTAATTTATTTTAGAATTTTTCATACATATTTTAATTATCATCGCAATAATATCTGCACTGTTTAGAATAAAAATAAGAAAATAAAAAGAAAGTGAATAGCTGCACTGTTTTCAAGACATGTAGGCCAAGCCTTTTTCTAACAGGCATTTAAAGTGTGTTGTTTTATTTGAGTAATAGCAAAATTATTATTTACAAAGTCAAAGATTGAAAAATTTTTCCAAGCTTTAGTTACTGCTATTGACTCATTTTCTAGTTTATTCAATATAAATTGAAAAGTGCGTTTAATATAATATTGTTAAAAGTTGCAATTATGTCTTGATCTAATGGCTGAATAATGCTAGTTTTATTGAGTGGAAAATACATCATTTTTACATATGGATGTTCTAAACATGGATGACCTGGTGCGTTGTTAACAAGTAATAAAATTTTGAAATCGAGACCTTTTTGCTTCATATACGTTTTGTTTTCATCAGCATTAAATACTCGGTGTGAACAATATCCACCATCTTTAATAATTTTGGCTAACTTTTTTGGAAAATTTGTGACAGCTTATTTATCTACCGATGCAACCGCGCCCGTAATATTCACATTATGCAGTGCATTCCTTTTTAAAAACCCGGTTAACCATCCTTTGCTAGTCGATAATTCCTTATTAGTTTGAGAAGCGGAAGTAAATGTCTCTGATTCCTTCATTTGTTCATAAAACTGAAGAGCTTTTAGTTGAATTAAATAACCGCTTAAAGGAATTCTTAAAAAAAATCGGTATAAAAAGATACTAAGAAGACATATGAATCGCATAACATAAAAATTGCATTAAAAAAATTAAGAAGAAATATGAACCGCATAACTTCAAAACCGCATTAAAATAATCCGCACGAAAATAGACCTAGCTGTGTATATATATATATATATATATATATATATACACATATGTAATGTATGTATATGTGCACGTCATTTTTATAGTAATTTCTATGGTCACATTTTTGATGCGACCGTTTGCTCGTACATTTAAAACGCGGTCGTATATCACTTAACCTTATAACTAGGCCATACACACACAGATATATATATATATATATATATATATATATATATGATATATGTATATAAAAATATATACGTTTATAAATTCGTAATGTGTGTAGTACTTTAACACCGTGTCGTGTGACATACTGTGTATACGTACTACTCGCAGCTTTATGGAGATGACGATGCTCTGGCATTCTGTCTTGCCGTTGGGAACGCATGCTTTTTCTGCATCGAAAATCCCGTAGGAAATCCATACACATATATGTAACTATATACATATATATATATATATATATATATATATATATATATATATATGTTTATGTATATGTATATGTATGTAAGTATATGTGAGCTTATGTGTCTGTATGTTGAATGTAAATTGAGACGGTAAGAAACGAGCGTATTGTCTAGGAGACAATAGAGAAGCAACTTTCAAATAATTAATTTAACATGTATACATTTACGTCTTGTACAATAGTTAAATGTATATTATTAGGTAATTGTCGACGTGAGGGAGCTAGTTCTGTAGCTCGCGTTACAATAAGTTATTTAAGTAAACCGTAGCAGCTCGAGCGCACATTCGAGAAAATAGCTTTATTTATTTATTCTGATGATTATATGAAAATATGTGTAGACGTGCTTGGCGTTATCACGAGTTGCACGGCGATAGCACGATGTAAAATAGTTCGAAGAATGGATGTTTTCAAAAAAAAATTTGTTAAAAATAGTTACTTGGAGTTCCGTTCAGCCAATCAATTCCTCCGTAACCAAAGGGTTAAACAAAATCACGAATTTCGATATAGAAAATAAATATTTAGCTTCTTTTCAAACACACTATATATATAAAAATCGTTAAATATTATAAATAATATATTTATGTCTTGTGTTACGATTCGTGGCGTCGGAATGTGGGGGTTCCGAGCGGTACGTGTAGTCGGTAATCGAGCAGAAAATGAATTTTCAGATTTCGTTCGTAAAAACGCGGTCTCTTCCATCGAATCGTCGATTCTGCGAATCAGTCCGCGTGCGAACGCTTGTATATGTAAGTGTGTGTGTATGTGTGTGTGTGCGAACGGTTTAACGCTCTAAAAGGTTGAATTCGTTTTAATTAAAATGCTACAAAAAGCTTTTCATCGATCCGAAGCGAACTGATTAGATTTCAAGTTGGTGAAGTAGTAACGCGCTTACATCTTAATGATGAGAATTTAAATGATGTATTAGGACAATTGTACGTGGGGCTTTCAAAGAGCCGTCATTTTTTTCGATAGCGATTAAATATCGTCTCACAATCAATAAATCGTTTATTTTTTTCTTCAACTTCTTCCACTAAGATTACGATTTGCTTTGTTCTCTTTGACATCAATTTTTTTCCTCAATAGGACTTAATATAATAGAGTTTTTATTTAAAATGTTAATACTGTTTTCTTAAGAATAAAAATTCTACACCGGATTTTGAGGTAGGGATATAAAAATTCTATTTGATAGCCAATTTGTTATTTTAGGGCAGTTGAAATGAGACTAAAGTGTTCAGACATATATTTAATTGGTATCATTTACTATCTTTCAATCTCATTTAGGTTATCCCATATAATGAAAGCAGAATAGGATTTTATTCCAAAATAACTCAACTTAAGACAACTTTTTGTATAACCCATTAGAAATCCTGAATAATGCTATTTAAGCCTGATAAAATTTTAATTGAAATAAAACACATATTAATTGACCAGATGAACATTTATTTGGTATTATTCGAAAGATCATTTTACGGTATTATTATTTAAAAATGATTTAGGACATTTGTGCACCAAGACTATCTCTGATATACGGCATTCTTTCTGTTCAATTTCGAGGCACTTTTTATATCAATTGGGGCCTTAAATCCGCAATAACGCGAGTTATGTTAGTTTCTAATAACTCAATCGTTACTAGGTCATCAGCATAAAACAAAGACTTCACATATCTGCAGAAAAAATAATCCAGAGGCGTCAAATCATACGATCGTGGATGGAAATTCGTAGGAAATAACGTAATCGCCAAATTTTTGTTTCAATAATTCGAAAACGTAGCATCATCCAGATCGATATTATGCAAATTTGGAAATAAATAATCATTGGTCATTGTTCTTTAACACGTTGACGTAAATGACGTCTATAGACGTCCAATGCTAGTGATTGTAGGTGCAAATGACGGCAATGATCGTCCTATATTCTTAGTATTATAAATAAATGATTAGAAATGTATATCAGTGTTAAATCCATTTCCTTCTAAATTCTTCAATCTTCCTCCAAGTATGAATGATGAAATATTTCTCATTAAGAGATACAGTCATTTTATTTCAATTATTCCCAGAATTGGAAACTGGCATAGAATTTAACGACGTGCATAGCCGCAAATATTTCATACATTTTGTCTCAGTCCAAGTGTGATTTTGGAAGCTTCATAAATATTGTTTAAAATTATTACTGAATTTTTTTTATAAAATTTGCTATTCTGCTTTTTTTCGTTTCAAATATTTCTCAAAATTGAATTTTGTATCTCTAAATGAATTTTTGAATTTTTGTTATGCTATTATAAATTTTTGTTCTTGAATTTTTTAATTTTGTATCAATGAAAAATCTAGTTATATGTTTATAAAAATATATTTTTTCCTTTTTACTAAATTATTCTCAAATAATATCGTTATAGTCTGTACGGCCACCAAAACTTCTATAGCTGTCTTTTGTGTAGCAGAGAAATCGAGCTAAAATAAGTGACGGCTATAGACGTCCACCATTTTTTAGGAAAATTTGTTAGAAAATATAATAACTTTATTCTGTAAGTATGAAATATTGATCGAACTCCTCAAGAATTTACTAATTAATAGAAAAAAATGTTTTTGTCGTCCATCACCGATTTCAAAGTTAACGTACACTATTGACGGTAATGATCTCTCCAGCTTCATTTCAAAAGAAATAAGGTCCTATGATGCTCAGGGTGCAATCCGCACCATGGAAGTAACAGGCTCTTGTGAATCATTTCAGGATTGCTCTAATTCCAAATACAGCAGTTTTGCTTATTAATATATCTAGTAAGGCAAAAATAAGCCTTATCATTTTTTCACAAAGTACTTTATAATTTTGATTTTTGAAATAAATTTGCACAATTTTGAAACAATGCTCAAATTTAAAACGTTGTATTATAATTTTCCAAAATATATTAAATCCAAATGTCACTTATAGCGTGCAAACTGACAATTAAATTGACAAATATTGATATAAAAAGTTTTATATAACCTAAAAAAACATTTATTTGTTCTTTTGGAACTGTGGCTGATTCACTTTACACAAATGAATTTTAACCCCAACACCACAATAGTTTAAAGTGTTCAATAATCATTTATTGTTCACTTATTATTTATAATTATATCAGCTAATGCATTTCGATGGCGAGTGGTTTATTAAACACTTTAAATATGTGTTTTTTTTTTAAAAAAAATGAAAAATTACTAACGACAATATTAGAATATTTGTTGTTTTGGAACTGTAGCGGATTCACTAGATTTTAACAGAAAGGCTCTGACGATGATGGCGTCGCCATTGAAATGCATCAACCGATATAATTATAGATTATATAATTATAAATAATAAGTAAACAATAAGTGATTATTGAACATTTTTAATTATTGTGGTGTCGGGGTTAAAATTCATTTGTGTAAACTAAAAAAACATCTTTAGAAAAATATTTTGGATTAAAATTAAAATGTAATTTTTTTTTGTTTCATTTCGAAATTTTCTCTAAAAAAACACATTATTTACGAAAAAACTCGATATTATGAATAAAATTTATATTTTATAATTCAATTTTATGATAAGATACTTCATTAGGGATTAAAGTGAACAATAAGTAATTATTAAATGGTGTAGGGATGAGTGATTCGTTTATGTAACAGTAAAAGAAGGATGGAAGGAGCACAGACGTTTATCATAATAAAAAACGACCTTTTTTGGTATAAAACAAAACTCGTTTCGTTCCCATATTAAATTTTCAGAGATAAAACCGTACACGTAAAATATTTTCTTCATACGTTTTCATATTCATTCGCGTCGTATTAAATTTTTTTTAAAAAAACGGACGCCTAGCAATTCTATCCGCTGGGATATAATCTCAGATCATTAAATATCGTCTAGTCATAGTCTTATTAAAAACAACCCCCGCGCCTCGATTACAAATTCAAGCGACGTCTCGCCGTCTACCTGAAAAATAAGACGAGATATAAAAAAAACCCTACCGAGTTATTAACTCGTCTGGTACTTTTTTTTACAAGTTTTTTTTCGTCTAGAGAAGACCGCCGCGAGGAATCAAACCGAACCCGCGTTTAATGTAAGACACGATGTCGACGAAACGACACGACGCCGATTTTCTATTACTCGACGTGATCTCGTTGCGTCGCGACGGAACAACAGACGAGGTCTGTTCGATGTCGATTCGGTCGACGCGAGCGTCTCTCGCGGCGTCTTTGTTTCAAGTGATCCTCACGACGTGAAATATTACCTACTCGTACTTCAAAGAGACCAGTTCAAAGTGTCTCGTGCAGATTCGTTCGAATGATTTAGTTTGCAGCATTCCACAACATTGCGTCCGGAGATACAAAACCACTTTTAACTGCAGATTTGATTAAAATTGGAAAGGGACGTTGATGGAAAAACGAGAGTCTTGGCGAATTTTTAACATAGCGCTTTTCCATTGCTCATTTATTATATACGACCGTTCCTTAATTTACGCCGGACTTTTTATACGCGAGTTCTTTTTACGCGGCAAATTATACCTCTATTTATGCGGGACTTTTTTACGCGGTATTGATTTACGCGGCACTTTTTATACGCGGTCAGATAGATTTCATTTTATATAATTTTTCATGGAATTTATTATATATCAGAGTGACGCAAATTCTTACTTGAACGTATAAAAGCACGATATAAACATATAAAAGGTTGATTGCTTTGAATTACAGTAGCGATAGTGACACCGAATAAAATTTATCTACTCTTGTTTTCTAAAACGTCATTATTTTTTTGTTAAGCTATGTGAAATAAATGTGTGTTTCTATAACTTTACTAGCTTTTATTTCTAATATTTTTTCTATTGTACTGACAGATTCAATTTACGCGATTTTCATTTGCGTAAAACAAATCCACGTGGATTGGATACTCCGCGTAAATTGAGGGACAGGTGTATATATATATATATATACGAGGGTCGTTAAATAAGTATGGTAAATTTATTTATTGTTTAATTTAATTCATTAATTAATTATTTAAATTAAAATTTTTAATTTAGTTTTTCTTACTTTTTACCATACTTATCAAAAGACCCTCGTATATATATATAATTTTTAGTTTGTTGATAAAACCGACATTTACATAAAAATATAGGTTGGTCAAATTTTTTCAAATATATTTTTTAATTTTGTTCAAAAGTATATTTCATGCATTTTTTTGAGCTACGTATGAAATATCACCTTAATCAAATGTTCCATATTTTCTAGTTGATAAATATTCGTTTTTTTTAGGTCAATATATCTATTGTCTCTCATTTTTCCCAATTCCACTGTGTTCAGATACTCACTGTAATTCAATTTGAACTGTGGTGTGGAATTGAAAATTGAAAAAATCTTTCACAAGCCTGAGCTTTTTTTGTAATCCATTGTCTTATTGAAGCTTCAGTAAGTGATTTATTTATACAATACACTGGTCCTGGATCAATGAATTACTCACTGCAGTTTAACATGAACGGCGGTGTGGAATTGAAAATTGGAAAAAAATTCCAAAATTTGAGCTTTTTTGTAATCCATTGTTTTATAGTAGCTCTAGTAAGAGATTTATTAATACTGTACACTTGTTTTGGATTAATGAATGGAGATTGAGCTTTTACTTATAAAACAGTGTATTTACTTTCTCTCATATTCCTGAATTTTACAGATGATCACTGCAGTTTAATATTAACTGCGGTGTGGAATTAAAAATTAGAAAAATCTTTAAAACTCTTGAGCTGTTTTGTTATCTATTGTCTTATTGTAGCTTTAGTAAGAGATTTATTAATATTGTACACTGGTTTTGGATTAATAAATAGAGATTGAGCTTTATTCTTAACCAGTGCATCTACTTTATCTCATATTCCTAAATTCTATAGATAATCACTGTAGTTTGACATGAACTGCGGTGTGAAATTAAAAATTCAAAAGCCTGAGTTTTTTTGTAGCTCATTTTCTCATTGTGATTCTAGTAAGAAAAGTACAAATACTACATACTAGTTTTGGATCAATTAATGGAACTTCTGCGGTTGATCTCTGATCCTGAAACCGAGAGATTAAGTTCCTAATGATATTGTTAATAGGAATTTTCTTGACATTAAAATGCTGATTGTATTTTTGTTGATTTAAAATAATACATCGTTGAGCGGAATAAAAAATTTAACGATTTTTATTCGTTGCTCTACATCATAACTAGTCATTGTAAATCTCCAAATTATCTTTCATAATCTGCAAAAAATAATTAAAACTCAAAAATTGTAAATTTTTCAAACATTTCAGTTATATTTGAGCCATTCTGTATAACTGTGTAATATAAATTTAGTGACTTATTATTTTAGAACTATGATGAATTCATTTCCATACAAATTAACTATCATCCCAATACCATAAGTTGTTAAAAATTAAATAAAAGTGTTCAAAAATTATTTATTGTTCGCTTTTGTTGTTCTTAAGCTGATTCGCATTTCGATAGCAATTCGATCATCATCAGAGTGTTAGATTTTAAATTTTAGACTAATTTTTAAAGTTTAAATTGGTATAAATTATGGTTATAATTTATCAAATTTGTTGTTTTATTGTATAAATAGTTAGAGTACTTGTACTATAATTTTTATCTATAGTCCCAGATCATGTAAAAATCGTATCAATGATAATCCAAAGTTATCATCACCACAGCTATACATTGTAAATAATAGCACGCCTATAGAAATTTTTATAAAATGTTGCAGTGTTAAATTGAATGTTTCGTGTGAAAAGCAGAATTGCGGATACCATAAAATAACTAAATAAAAAAAATGACGAATTACCCGAAACAACCGAATATTTTATTGAAAGCGAAATAAATTGACCGCAGACTGTATTCTCCGATTTTCGTTACGGACCGAAATATCAGATAATATAAAATGTTATCACCGAAATCCAACTCCACGTCGTGCAGAATAAAGAGACGAAATAACCATCTTCTTTATAAAGCAACCGTCTGTCGCGATAAAACCATCACACACGCACGACAACCCCTACGACTGCTACACTCGCATCGAACCCACGCACGCACACACCGAACGTGTTTCTATTAAAATTTGCAACTACATATTTAATACATAATCGGATTTGTCGCCGAGTACATTTTATCGTCGCGCTGATCGGAACTCCGCGATTACGTTTTTTTTAACCTGTCACGGGTTTACGACTCGCGGAAAGATATACGACACAGAGTCGATGTTTGTTCGGACGAGCCGTGCCATAAAAAACGTTCGAAATGATTAAATCCGGGTGCGTCGTTTTTCCGCACCGTCGGATAGACGAGTGTCGTAAAAAAAGTGTGCCGCCGTAGACGACACTCGACGAGTTGTTTGCGATGAACGAACGAATGGACGTAATCGTCTTTGGTTCTGTGACGATCGCGCGAACGGAGTTTATGGATATTTGAGCCTATGTATCGACGATGGTGTCGTTTAACGGCCGTATATAACGATTTTAATAGGACCGAGGTGGTTGCCTGTTCCGGATGACTAACAGTTTTCAATTAATCAATCGATAGCTGTTTTATGAACGTCGATCTATCATTCTTACGTGAATATCTATTCGAATATTTATTCGAAAAGATGACAGATTGATTCGAGAGAAGTTTAAGCATTTTTATACAAACAAGTTGCTCGTTTCAATATCATCAGAATTTATAAAAAGTCATTTTTATTGCCATTCAATCATCGTCAGAATGTCATATCAATAGATTTTATGATCAAGTACTCTGATGATAATGGCATGGCAATTGAAATGCATATCAAGGTAACAATTAGTGATTTAATATTTAATTTTAATACTACAAGATATTATAAAAACGTCTATTAATCACTTTATTAATTAAACCCTTCATATACTAGTGATTTTGTTAAGAAGCCACAATTTTATATTAGTTTCACTAGTAATTCTCTGGTTTCGAAATAAAACTGCTTTTAGTTTTTAACTTGTAGTTTACTGACAAAAGAATAATTGAAAATGAGATTTTGACTTTTGATTCAATAAAGAAGAAATTTTACCAGCTATATGCAAAGATAGTAAAATTATCAGATTTTTAACCAGGTTCCATCACTTAAGAGCATACACAACTATAACCACTATTTAAACTTTAAACCACTATTTCATAACGTGTTTACCAAAGTTTGATTGAAAAACGTTATGTGCTCTGCAATAGAAAAAAATGCTGTTTTTCTCCATAACAACGTAAGACCTCATAGGGCAAGAGTAACGTAGGAAACAATTTTGGAGCTTGGGTGGTCAGTTCTCCCTCACCTACTATATTCACCAGACCTGGTATCATCCGGTTATCATCTTTTCGGTCGCTGCAGAACGCTTTGATGGGCACACATTTCTCGAATGTAAATTAGGTTCGAAAGTTTTTCTAGTCAAAACCATCGGAATTATGTTCAAAAAACACAGAAGAGCTACTTAGCAAGACAATGCAAACAATGGCAAACTACATAATCAACTAAAATGCATATATTTTTTTATTAAAAATTGAAGTTGACATGCAAAAACAGAAATGAATTATAACTCAATCCAATATTTAATTTTAAAAACTTCAGTAATCATGGATAATCTAGAAATATAGGTTTTTTCAATAAGGGATTCAGAAGTTTAAATGGAAATAAAACAAAAAGTATTTAATTAATTAGTAATTATTTTTTTTAATTTTTAAGTATATTCTATGGCATTAATAATAGAATATAATTTTAGTCATATGACTACCACGACTTTACTTGACATAGTGAATTCTTTTAATCTAATTCGAGTCACTCTTTCATATAATTTTGGTCCAATTTCATGAATTTCAAATTTAATGTTTATTTTTAATGCTTCTGTCATTTGTGGGTTATCAGTATAAATCAATTATTTCACATAACCCCACGGAAAATATTGCAATGGAGTTAGATTACATGACCTTGGTAGCCAAAAAATTGAAAAAATAGGTCCTTTGACAAAATGCAATAATGGTACGGTAGGAGAAATTTATTAACACTTCAAAAAGAAGTCTTAAAAAATAAAATGTTACAGAATTTGATACCATTCTGAATTAACAACTTCTTGGGTAATATTAATTTTTTTAATACTGCTTCGTATCTTTTTGGCATTTAATCAAAGAGATTTCTTTTAATCAAAGTGATTTCTGTTGTTCTAATTATTTTTTTGATATCACTCTACAAATTCTCAATCAGGTTTAAGTCTGACGATTGAGCAGATCAACTCATAACTGAAACGATATGATCCCTAAACCACTTTTTGGCATTTTTCGAGGTATGTTTGGGGTCATTATCCTATTCCAACTTTCAAATCAGTACCATATGATCTTTGGCATATGTTAGTATGATATTGGTTAACAAATACGTGCAAGTATATTGGATCATTTTTTCTTGAACCCAATAAACAGCCCAATAAACTGCTCCCACCATGTTTTATTATTTTCTGAGTGTGATATAGTTTCAATTTGGTTTTTGGAGCTCGTCTTACAAATTTTCGACTATCAAACCCAAATAAATTCATTTTTGTTTCATAGGAAAATAGAATATTTTGCTATTTTTCTGCTCTCAAATTTGTAAATTCTTTAACAAATTTGATTCTATTCTGTATATTTTTGTTGTTGATATAAGCTACTTTATGTAAATTCCGATAAAATAAATTAACTTCGTTTAATAGTCTATTTATAGTTCTAGTACTATCATTGAATTCACTTTCTTGTAAAGTATCTTTTGCTGTTTTAAAATGATCTTTTTTACTTATGCTCGCAAATTACTTTCAAACACTTAAATGACTCTTTCACATTCTTTTTAAACCAGCTGGTATTTCGTTTATTTGTGTTAATTGATGGGCCCATTTCGTGAAATAATGGATTCATTAAACTCTTGTTTCAATAAGTCTATTGAATTTCTTACAATTTCCAAGCATTATTGAAGTGTTAAACGTTCTATGATAATTTTACAAATTATACCGAGTTAAAATATCAAAATTAACTTTTTAAAAAATCATATATGTCTGCTACCAGCTGTCAAAGTTCTGATATTCTTATCGAAAAACACTATAATAATTTAACTCAATCATATTATGAAAATATCATCAGTATGTGCTCTTAATATTAAAAAAAATATTTCCGAGTACGGGTCAGATGTAGAAATTTCGTTCGGCATCCAACGTGTCAACAAAATCCGTCAAATGAAACGCGTCGTTCATTAACGGACCTGCCAGTACCGACCATCAGTGTTTAATGACCGTTTGTGGCTCGCTCGAAAATTTCAAATAGATCAAATAGATGACCTATTGTGCCTCTATGTTCTACTATACAAAGGTCGCCGTCCGTGCACCGAAAATACCGACCGCTCGACGCGACAAAACATCGAACTCCTTACACAATAGCTCGAAAAATGAAATTAATTAAAATGCCTAGCGCCCGCCTACGTGCGCCGCGCGTCAAATTAACAAAAGTTGCCCATTATGGAAATTTCGGTGGCGTCGCTATCACCTATATTGATGTGTAGTTGACAAGCATGAATGATTGATATATTACGTCGACTATTTGACAAGAGATAAACGATGTTTGTTTATCAATTATTCGGCAGCGGTGTGATTCAATATACACTCTGGAATAATTAAACGCCCCGACATCTCTTTTAATATTTCACGTCGGACCGGCTATTCACGAACGCCGCGTGTATCCACGTTACCCCATGCACGCCCACGTACACACGGACAAAAAAAAACAACAGTTGAAAGTGTGTGTAACTATTCTGAATTCTGTATTCAGGAATACACGTGTGTGGGATGCTGTTGAAATTCCATACTCTCGGTAATTAAAAAAATATAGTCTGTTTTGAATCTCGTTAATTGATTCATACGGTCTTCCAATACAGGATGGATTATATTATCTGTTGTTCTGTTTGTGTAGTTTTAAGAGATTATTTTTTGGACCTTTTTCACGAATGAATCACTCGCATCGATAGCACAAAATGTCATAAAAGTATTGAATAATTCAATTGATTTTTTATCATTTTATAATGCAACTCTGCTATCGGACTATACAGTGTACCTGAAAAGAAACCGAACTTTCTGAATAATATAACGTTTTTATATTTTCATAAGAGTTCAAATATTTATTGAAAATATATCCTTCTACATTAATATTGGTTTCTACCTCATGAAATATCTGATTTCTGATTATTCATTTTTGAACAAGCACAGGAGGATTTTTCTACATGTTCATTCCCGTTGTTATTTACTATGCGGAAAATTTTATAGGGTCATCCAAATTCGACATCTAGATTTGTGTTTTAACAAAAAGAAACTATAGACATGTTTTTTTTAATAAAACAAATCTAGGCGTTACATTTGGATGATCCTATATTCAAGTTTATATTAGTAAAATGTATTTTATACATTGGAGATACACCTATGACCAAAATAATAGGTGTACTAAGTTTTTTTAAAAAAATATAAATTAAAACAGAAAATATTGATCTACAGGAATACCTCTTAATCGGTTCCACTGAATAGCCGGACTATTTGAAACCGGACTAATCGAAACATTAACTAAATACAAAAATCGTTAATTGGTTCCAAACAAAATTTTTTGCCTGTTTTTTAGTAAATAAAACGAGGGTAATATATTCTAATGTTTGTATGTATCAACAAAACAAAATCAGAAGTTTATATATTTATTTTAAATACATTTTAAATTCATTTTTAAATGGATTATTAAAATTTAATTATCAAAAAATTGACTTTATTCCAGAGTTTCGAATCGAAAATTAATAGAAAAAGAAAAAAAGACCACAAAACTAGAACTGCGCATGCGTTGCGCATAATGTGCATATACGATTTAGGTTTCTTTTTTATTATGTTTTCATAATAAAGGGGAAAACTTTAAAATTTGTGCATAAAAATAATTTTATGTATTAATTTTTTGGGATTTTTTCAAGAAAAACATTTTAGTAGGATTTTTTTCAAGTAAAAGATTTTTTTGTAAATTTCAAACCGGACTAATCAAAGCAGGACTATACGAGGTATTAGTGTATTATTATCTTATTTTTATACTAAAGCACATTGATAAAGACAATGTTTTTTACATAATAAAAAATTAAAAATTCAAGCAAATATAAAATAGAAAAAATAGGTCCTTTGACAAAATGCAATAATAGTACGGTAGGAGAAACATATTAAAACTTCAAAAGGAAGTCTTAAGAAACAAAATGTTACAGAATTTGTTACCGTTCTGAATTAACAACTTGTTGGGTAATTTCATTTTTTAATACTGCTTCGCATGTTCTTGGCATTTAATCAAAGAATTTCTATATTTCTTTACAAGAATTATTTACCATGTAGCTTGCACTTCTTTCCATAACTGATTTTTATTTTTGAAATTCTTTGCTCCAATTATTTTTTTAGACATTGCTCTACAAATTCTCAATCAGGTTCAAGTCTGACGATTGAGCAGATCAACTCATAATTGAAACGATATAATCCATAAACCACTTCTTGACATTTTTCGAGGTATGTTTGGGGTCATTATCTTATTGCAACTTACAAATCAGTACCATATACTCTTTGGCATATGTTAGTATGATATTGGCTAACAAATTCGTGCAAGTATATTGGATCATTTTTTCTTGAACCCAATAAACTGTCCTCACCATTTTAATTATTTTCTGAGTATGATATAGTTTCAATTTGGTTTTTGGAGCTTATATTACAAATTTTCGACTATCAGACCCAAATAAATTCATTTTTGTTTCATAGGAAAATAGAATATTTTGCTATTTTTTCTGCTCTCAAATTTGTAAATTCTTTACCAAATTTGATTCTATTCTGTATATTTTTTTTGTTGACATAAGTTACTTTATGTGAATGCCGATAAAATAAATTAGCTTCGTTTGATAGTCTATTTATAGTTCTAGTACTAACTCACTTTCTTGTAAAATGTCTTTTGCTGTTTTAAAATGATCTTTTTTACTTATGCTCGCAAATTTCTTTCAAACACTTAAATGACTCTTTCACATTCTTTTTAAACCAGCTAGTATTTCGTTTATTCGCGTTATTAATATTTCTGAAAGAAAAGCTCAACGAACTAATTCGTGAGTTGAAATTTACTCGCGTTACGAAACGCTGATACGGAGTTCAAGCAATGTCGCTAATAATAACGATGACGATGACACGAACTTTTTTTTTCAAAAAAAAAAAAAAAAATACAAATAAAAATCTCAACGAACAATAGTCATGGAAAGGTTTTGTGTGTGTGTATGTGTGTGTACAAGGACGTGCGACAAAAAAAATTGTAGATGAAAAATTACTCATTGTGTAAAGTATATGTTCCGTGATTACTTCAAGTGCAAGTTTTAATATTTTATAAAAAACGCGTCGACAAAAAGGTTTTATCTGCCATGGCGACAATGTCAAGCGACTTATATTATTTTTTTCACAAAAAACATAAATACGTGTGTTTGCATTTACATAGATACGAGGTGGGATTTTAGACGGTTGTTGCTTTCTGGACGCGTTTCGTGTTAATCAAAAAAACTCGTTTATGAATTGATGATAAAATGTTACAGTCGTCACAAAAGTATCCGGCCACCCCTCATACTCAATATATATATATATATATATATATATATATATATATATATATATATATATCTCGTGGTAAATTAACTTTACAATACAAAAGAAAATGTTTAAAAATATTTTTATGATCGTTTACTAGTGCACTTCAAAATTGTATATTTAAACACTATAGTAAATAAAAATTCAGGAAAAACATGTTTTTAATTTATGATATAATATTTTAACATAAATGAATTTTCACCCCCAACACCACAATACGAGAGTCGTTTGATAAGTATGGTAAATTTATTTGATGTGTAATTTAGTTTATTAATCAATTTAATTAAATTTTTCAATTTAGTTTTTCTCACTTTTTTACCATACTTATCAAACGACTCTCGTATGTTATAAAATGTTTAATAATCATGTATTTTTCATTTTGTTGTTTATAACAACAATGGGCTAATGTGCATTTCGATAGCGATGCTATCATCGTCAGAGCCTTTTTGTTATATAAAAAAATGATAAAAATAAAAAAATATATTAATATGTTATATTTATATATATAAAAGTATCTGGCCATTAATATAATAATAAAAAAAAATAAAACTATAAAAACTAATATTTGGTAAGATATCCTTTAGGGTCCAGAACATCTTTTAGTTTATTAGGCATGGATTTTAGAAGTTTTTTCATTAAATCTTGATTGATTTCATTCCATTTCTGTTAATGATGAATGTTTAATGTTTTATTATTAGTAATATGACGACTAATCTAAGATTTCTACAATTCTCCTAGTAAATGTTCTATGGAATTCATGTCTGGCGATTGAGGAGATATTCAGAGCTGTTTTGGTACATAATACAAAATCCATTCCTCAACTCTCCTAGCATAGTGTTTACAATCATTATCTTGTCGAAATATAGATTTGTTCTCTACTCCTAACTTTTCTGCACTATCTTTTAAATTATGCTTCCAAATGTCGATATAAACAAATTGATCTATTTTGCTTTCAACGAAATGAATTTTTCTAACCCCAATCATCAACATGCAACCCCACACCATTATTGAACCACCTACATATTTTACAGTACATTGGAGATTTTCTTTATTGAATTTAGTGTTTGGTTTTCTCGACACTATTTTTCTATTAGATGAATTAAATATTTCCAATTTACATTTATTATTAAAAATAACATTTTCTTAAAAGATTGTGATATTTTCACAATTTTCTAAGGAATTCAATCCTTTTTCTCTATTTCTTTTATTGATAAATAGTTTCTTTAGAAAAACCTGATTATAACAACCAATTATTTTGATGATTCCACAAACTGTTTTAGTATTTAAGTTTTTCTCTGTATTTTATTGCATAGGATCATCTGAATGTGACATCTCGATTTGTGTTTTATTTAAAAGAAACATGTGTATAGTTTTTTATGTGCTTTTTTTAAATAAAACACAAATCTAGACGTTACATTTGGATGACTCTATACATCTCTGTATGTTTTTTAAACACTCGCAGCAAGATTTTTACATACGCTAAAAAATTGTTTTTTTTCCCGTTCATTTAATATTTTGTTCGTTTTTGATTCACTAACAAGTCAGTTTTGAGTTTTCTAACTGAACCTTTCACTGTAATACCTGGAATATCGGTTTCATGAATAATTTTGTGTTACGAAACTGAAATGCAAAAAAATAATATTTTTTTGTCCAATATACTAGTTTTACGTTTTTTTTTTGCGTTATTCAAATATTGAAAGACCATAAAACGACAAATAAAAACAACTAACTCGACCAAAGAATCTAATGACAATGATGAATTTTTATCTTCATTTAATAATGGAAAATATTTGTGAATTAGCCAGTTTTAATGTATAATATTTTGGCTGAATATTTTTTTCTTATAAATAATATTATATGTTAAATACTTTTTTTCTACAATTTATTGTTTCAAATTTAAAAAAATATGGTCATTCAAAAGAGACGCCTAGAACTATGTTTTATTAAAAAGAAATATGTGTATAGGATGGTGTATAGCAGTTATCGGAAAACTTATTAGTCAAAAGAGCCAAATGTCAGCAGTACAATATATTTTTTTTTTTGGGAGCCAAATTTACAAGTAATTCAAACTAGGGATTAGTATTATGTGATAGATAGGATTAGAAGTTTTTGATTGTTGGATATGTTTTTTTAACTCACTATAATGTCAAATAATAATGTTTGAAAAGATGATTCCTGTGGAAATCCTTGCACCGTTTCTTCTCTACAGAGTGACATTACAAAGTGATAGAGAGATACCAGGGTCCGTTTCATAAAATTTACAGTTCCTCTTTACAAGTTCTTTATTTAAAATTTATATGGGATATTTGAAGAAAGAACTTATTAATACAGGAACTGTAAGTTTTATGAAACGGGCCCCTGGTTTTTTTAAATATTGCGTTATTATTATTGATAATCAAAAAGTGTACCCAATGTACCAACTTTGAATAATCGGTTTTTTGACTTTAAACACTGAATAAAAAAAACTAGATACCTATCATAATTAATAATAATCTTGTCTATTGATAAAAAGTATTTTTTATTATTATAATATTACATGGCACACATTTAATGCACATAGTCATTATTTGTGGAAGAGCCGCTTTCAAGTGGCCAAAGAGCCGCATTTTGCCGACCCCTGGTGTATAGAGAAACATGTGTATAGTTTCTTTTTTAATAAAATACAAATGAAGACATCCCATTTGGATGATCCTATATAATATTTTGACTAATAAATGATAATAAAAAAAATATAAAACATTTTTCTTTACAGTAAAGTTAATTATTATGTGAAATATATCTGAGTATGGGAGATGGTAGGATATTTTTACGATTTACTGTATAAATTCGTGTGTTTTCACGAAGTTTTTTTTTGTAATTAAGAGTTAATATGCTTGTTTGTATGTTTCTGTGAAAAATGTATAAGAGACAAGTTTCAAAACTGTTGATACCGAATTTCATGTTGTTCACTGGAACCTTCATCGAAATAAACGAATGAAATAAAAAACCCATCACGTATCGTCAATGACGACCGAATCTCCTTAATAAATATGTTCATATTTATTAATAGAGCGAATATCTGCCGATCTCCTCGGGTTGGGTTTCACTGGAAGGCGTGCGCCAACGTACGTAACACTTGCAGCAAGATTGTTACATACGCTTAAAATTTGTTTTTTTCCCGTTCATTTAATATTTTGTGTCTCTCTGTTCGTTTTTGATTCACTAACAAGTCAGTTTTGAGTTTTCTAACTGAACCTTTCACTGTAATACCTGGAATATCGGTTTCATGAATAATTTTGTGTTACGAAATGCTTTTTATTGAAAAAATAATATTTTTTTGTCCAATATACTAGTTTTACGTTTTTTTTTTGCGTTATTCAAATATTAAAAGACCATAAAACGACAAATAAAAACAACTAACTCGACCAAAGAATCTAATGACAATGATGAATTTTTATCTTCATTTAATAATGGAAAATATTTGTGAATTAGCCAGTTTTAATGTATAATATTTTGGCTGAATATTTTTTTCTTATAAATATTATTACATGTTAAAATATTTTTCCTTATAAATATTATTACATGTTGAATACTTTTTTTTCTACAATTTATTGTTTCAAATTTAAAAAATATAGTCATCCAAATGTGACGCCTAGATCTGTGTTTTTTTAAAAAGAAATATGTGTATAGGATGGTGTATAGCAGTGATCGCCAAACTCATTAGTCAAAAGAGCCAAATGTCAGCAGTACAATATATTTTTTTTGAGAGCCAAATTTACAAGTAATTCAAACTAGGGATTAGTATTATGTGATAGATAGGATTAGACACGCTCTATGTATTGGATTGGTTTTTTTCTCCACTATAATGTCAAATAATAATGTTTGAAAAGATGATTCCTGTGGAAATCCTTGCACCGTTTCTTCTCTACAGAGTGACATTACAAAGTGATAGAGAGATGCCAGAGTCCGTTTCATAAAATTTACAGCGGTGAAACAAGTTCATTTTATAAAATTTATATGGATATTTTATATAATAGTGACGTAAATTGTTAGTTTTATAAAAGCACGATATAAATATATAAATATTGATTATTATTATTGACAATCAAAAAGTGTACCCAATGTACCAACTTTGAATAATCGGTTTTTTGACTTTAAACACTGAATAAAAAAAACTAGATACCTATCATAATTAATAATAATCTTGTTTATTGATAAAAAGTATTTTTTATTATTATAATATTACATGGCACACATTTAATGCACATAGTCATTATTTGTGGAAGAGCCGCTTTCAAGTGGCCAAAGAGCCGCATTTTGCCGACCCCTGGTGTATAGAGAAACATGTGTATAGTTTCTTTTTTAATAAAATACAAATGAAGACATCCCATTTGGATGACCCCATATAATATTTTGACTAATAAATGATAATAAAAAAATTATAAAACATTTTTCTTTACAGTAAAGTTAATTATTATGTGAAATATATCTGAGTATGGGAGATGGTAGGATATTTTTACGATTTACTGTATAAATTCGTGTGTTTGCACGAAGTTTTTTTGTAATTAAGAGTTAATATACTTGTTTATATGTTTTTGTGAAAAATGTATATGAGACAAGTTTCAAAACTGTTGATACCAAATTTCATGTTGTTCACTGGAACCTTCATCGAAATAAACGAATGAAATAAAAAACCCATCACGTATCGTCAATGACGACCGAATCTCCTTAATAAATATGTTCATATTTATTAATAGAGCGAATATCTGCCGATCTCCTCGGGCCGTTTCACCGGAAGGCGTGCGCCAACGTACGTACAACAACAACAACAACAACGCCGAAATGAAACATATTTTCATTAAATGAACACATTGCATTTTATTCACGGCACGAAACAATATCAGATTCAAAATTAACAATACGCAACTCAAATGTAATTACTGTTGATTCATCGGAGCCCTAAAAACGTGCCCCATCCTACGTTCGACCCAATTTGTTTTCAGTAAATAATGAATCAGATAAAACGAGATATGAAACGACAGGCCGGCGAGTCCGCATAATAATGTACGAGATACACGGCGGTGTTGTTGGTGTTGTCGGTGGTGTTTGTACATGTGTACATGTGCACGTACAGGTGGATGTGTGTGTGTGTTGAGAACGAGTACTATGTACGTACGTACGTACGAAGGAACGAACGAGCGCCTCTTTGTATTTTATCTTTAAGAATCTATTATGTCGAGAGAATGTAGTACTAGTATGTGTATATAATATGGAGTCATATTTGACTAAGTAATCTTTTGTTTCGCGTTTGATCAGCGAAATGTGTGCAGTTTTGCATTCAAGATCGACGTCGATGCTCTCGAGTGAGCTTTTTTCGTGTCAAGTGAAAGCATATATACGATATATATATATATATATATATATATATATATATATATATACACCCGTTCCTCAATTTACGCGGGACTTTTTTTATGAGAGTTTTTTACGCGGCAAATTATATCTCTATTTACGCGGGACTTTTTTTTACGCGATATTGATTTACGCAGTACTTTTTATACGCGGTGAAATAGATTTCATTTTATATAATTTTTCATGGAATTTAATATATACCAGAGTGACGTAAATTCTTACTTGAACGTATAAAAGCACGATATAAATATATAAGAGGTTGATTGTTTTGAATTACAGTAGCAGTAGTGACACCGAATAAATATTATCTACTTTTGTCTTCTAAAACGTCATTATTTATTTGTTAAGCTATGTGAAATAAATATATGTTTCTATAACTTTACTAGTTTTTATTTACATAATTTTGTCTATTGTACTGACAGACTCAATTTACACGATTTTCATTCGCGTAAAACAAATCCACGTTGAACGGATAATCCGCGTAAATTGAGGGAGGGGTATATATATATATATATATATATATATATATATATATATATATATATATATATATATATATATATAGATATAGATATAGATACATACATGCAAAAGTATTCACCACGTGGGTAACATAAGCAATTTATTGATATAATGTAATCAAGTCGTGAAATTAAAAAAATATATTTAATTGATATTAACACATCGTATACGGGAAACGTCTAAACACGTCTTTCGCGTATTATCAGTAGAGTGCGGGAGTCGACAAAACACGGGTATTTGGCGAAGTAAAAATTATGCATATTTTATTTTTAATTTTATTTTTATAATTTTGCGAGCATATTTGAAAAAATCGCCCGCTTTTCGATTTTGATTGGCGAAAAACGGTCGCAAACATTGTTTTAAATATAATATTCATTAGAAAAAACATACAAAACAAAATAATTAGTTCTATCATAAAGTAGAAATTGCTAAAATAAAAACAGTAGGTTACATTTTTGCATATGCAAATACTTTTGCTCTTAAGTGTATATATATATATATATATATATATATATATATATATATATATATATATATATCATAATCATAAAGACCACATCAGTACACTACTGGACGAAAGCCACAAAAATCGAAGATTCATTGGTATTTGGTCAGCGAGCCACGCTTTCAAAATTACTTATTTTTTTATTATATATATATATATATATATATATATATATATATATATATATATATATATATGTATATATTATTTTGCAATAAGAATGTTAGAACTATTACAGCTAGTAGCACCCATGTTTGAATTTTTTTAAGCTCATTTTGACATTTTAACTCAGTATATTTTGGAAAATTATCATGGAACGTTTAATACTTCAATAATGCTTAAAAATTGTAAAAACTTATTATAAAAATCAATGTTAGGTTTGTAAAACTAATATCGTGGGCTTCGTGAAATTCAACACAGTTGTCCAAGTGAAAATGCTATTTATCGAATTATTAAAAAAAAATTCAAATAAATTTTCAAATCTTCAGTCTAGATGATACAGCAGTATCTGTAAGACTAAAAAAATGCAATAATTGAAGCCAATATTGCTTCTGTTAGTGAAAATTTCAAATATGCTGGAGATCATGTTACAGTAAATTAAGTACGTTACCCCGAACCATGATTAATGATTTTTTTCCAAAAATGGTTTGCATGATATGTGGTTTCAACAGGACGATGCTACGTGTCATACATCTATGGAAACAATAGACTTGTTGAAAAAAAAGTTTAATCAGACCATTGTTTTACGAAATTGACCCATCAATTGGCCACCAAGATCATGTGATTTAACTCCATTGGATTATTTTTTGTGGGGTTATGTAAAATCATTGGTTTATACTGATAAATCACAAATAATATAAGCATTTAAAATAAACATTGAATATGTAATTCATGAAATTGGACCACAATTATGTGAAACAATGACTAAAATTTGGACTAAACAAATGTACTATGTCATATGAGTGAAATTGTGTTCCATCATTAATTCTATAGAAAATGCTTAAAAATAAAAAACATACTAACTAATTAATTAAATACTTTTTTTATTTACATTTGAACTTTTGAAGCGTTTATTGGAAAACCCTATATAGTAAATAAGAGAATAAAAATGGAAATGTTGTTAATTTGGAAGAAATTCTTAAATTAAAAATTTTAATATTTCTCGATGTTCGATGGAAAAAGTTTTTAATCCATGTATACTTCTTACTCTCGTTTATGGCAGTTAAGCATGTGGCTTAAATATCAGAATAATTCAAAGATTCTAGATAATAGAAAAAAGTACTAAATGATTTAGAATATTAATAATTTTATAGATTGAAAACTGATGTTTAAATACAAGTGAAATTTTATTCTAATTTTATTACTGAAATTTTTAAATTATTTTCAGTTAAAATAGTTTCATCGTTTTAACACAAATGAATTTTAACCCCAACACTACAATACTTTTAAGTGTTCAATAATCACTTATTATTTAGAAATAAATCGACTGATGCATTTCGATAGCGACGCCGTCATTGTCAGAGCCTTTATGTTAAAATCTGTTCCATCGTGATAATGCAAGATACTACATATATTTTTGGACACTTGTCAAAAATTATTGGAGCTTGGTTGTAAATTTACACTAAAATTTAGAATAGAAATGATTTTGAAATTCTATGCAGTGGTTGTTATATAAGACCATCCAAATGTAACGCCTAGATTTGTGTTTTATTAAAAAGAAATTATAAACATATTTCTTTTTATTAAAACACAAATCTAGTTGTAACATTTGGATGACCCTATATAATGTAATACCAAATACAACCCGTGTAAATGAGTAGCAGTATTTAAGAAGATCATCATTATCCTTTGCAGATAATTGCCTTATCTCTGTATCAATAATAGTTGTAGTGACTGAGATGCTTTCCTGTTGTTTTTTTTCAATAGTATTTTTTATAAAGTGACACGTCACATTTATGTTTTCTATTGGAAATCGAATGAAATCTTCCACATGTATGTTTAGGAACATATCATATAAAGTGTGGAAGTTAATAAAGAATAAATAATGAATTAAAATGTTGAGCTTGAATGTCAGTGGACAAAAATAAATATTCAGAGATATTGTCATTGTATTATATTATACAAACAGCGAAGTTTATTTTTTACGTAGGTCGTCGTCGACGTGCTCTCCGAACTTTTTTTTATTATCAGAGTTATTAAAACATTCCGAGTAACAATTTTATTATTTTCTTTTTTTTAAAAAAAATCCAGTGCGACTGCCCGTCCGTCCGTCTCTCCTCGCCATCATCCCCCGTACCTCTGACGCGTTATTAACTGACACGCCGACCAACATTACAATATTACACGACGAGACAAATGTGCCACAGGAACGTGCGTACCGGAACGTTCCTGTTATTCCTGTACGTCGGCCGACGACGTATGTAGGTCGCAAGATCGGATAGACAGTAACCACATTTTATTGATTTTTCCTACATCTCATTCCCGACACGTATGACACTTTTTTCAGTTGTAGCCGTCTTCTCTCTGTCAATATCGCCCGTTCGAATCGTCGTCGTCGTACCAGTGTATATGGAACTTTTTACACCCCGTCTTCAATACCTGCCGATCGTACATTTTCCGCACGCGCGCTCCGACCGAAAATTCACTCTACCTGTAATTCAATATACAAGTTTCGGAACGGGATCGATGACGTGCACGACCTTGTTCGATATTGTTCCCTTTTTTATTTTCGAACGCGCGCGCGTGTACGTGCGTGCGTGTGTGTGTAAGACCGGTCTCGCCGGTTTGCTTAGAGGGTCCCTGGGGTAACCGTACGAGCTACAGGAACGTCATACGAAATGAAATAATTTTCGCTTCTGTTGATTTTAATCGAATTTAAAAATAGTCGGCGATAGAGTGAAAGACGTCCGCTGCAGGCGGTTCACGGTTTCGAATCGACACGTATTTTCAAATGTACAACACCAGGAGATTCCATCATGACCCAATAGTTATCGAACATTGTACCGAAATGGGTTTTATGATAGGAAGATACATAGAATATACCTAGAGTTGTAATAGCAATGGAGTACGAGTTACAAAAAAACTTATTTTAACACGTTGACGTAAATGACTTCTATAGCCATCCAATGCTCGTGATTGTAGATGCAAATGACGGCAATGCCCGTCTTATATTCTTAGTATTATAAATAAATGATTAAAATGTATATCAGTGTTAAATCCATTTCTTTCTAAATTCTTCAATCTTCCTCCAAGTATGAATGATGAAATATTTCTCATTAAGTGATGCAGTCATTTTATTTCAATTATTCCCAGAATTGGAAACTAACGTAGAATTTAACGACGTGCATAGCCGTAAACATTTCATACATTTTGTCTTAGTCTCTTTTCAAGTATGATATTTTGGAAGCTTCAAAATTTTGTTTGGAATTATTACTGGAAAATTTTTATAAAATTTCTTTTCCAAAAATACTATCAACTTCTTTAAATCTTGATTGAAACCTTTGAATTCGTATTTGAAAATAATTCGTGTTTAGAAGCTAAAAACTCATCTAGTACATTTTTCATTAATTTTTTCAATTTTAAAAATTTCATAGAACAAAAAATAAATAATAATCGAAAGATACTAAATCTGGAAAACATGACAGGTGACAGAATCTCCTGATTAAATTCCTAAAACATTAATTCATAGTTCATTCTTTTGTACCTAAATGCTATATTAATACTTTATGGGGTAGTGCGCAACGTTTTTACACTTGCGATCCTCAATACTCAGACTGAAATTTTACGCGAACCACTATTTCTTGTAACCGTCCTATTTTCTGATCGTTTGGTTTGAGAATTTCAACATGAGAATTTTTTAAAATTTTTACGATTCTCAACAATTTTTCTACGATCCCTTGAAGGATCGTGAACCATAGGTTTCACACCACTGCTTTATGCAATAATAGCTGTATTTTATTTTATTTTTTTAAAAATAATCAGTTTGTTTTTCATCCGCCAGTCCAAAGATATTTACTTTTCCAACATTTTATTACATATACAATTTTCAAATTTCAATGAGCTATACATACAGTGGCCCAAAAAATATGATAGTAAGAAACAGTAAATGATATTAGAAAGTAATTATATGTCTAAACCTTTCAATCTCATTTGGACAAACCTATATAATAATGGCTGTATTTGATTTGATTTAGATTTATTTTTGGAAAAAATCTAATCAGTTTGCTTTTCATCCACACCTCCTAAAACATTAAAAAATGTACAGAACTTTTCTACAGACTTAACATATTTCAATTAAACAATCGTTCACACTTCTTCAATTACACAATTAATTTTCAGTTAACAAGAATTTTTCAGCTAATATTTCTATTTTTGCTATTAAAATTTTTTACACAAAATAATACAATAAAATCATTGTTTTGACTTTTGAACTCTTGTTAAAATCAGAAAATAATGAGAAAAATTGAATTTTAAAATTCAAAATTACCTTTTTTAAAAACAAATATTAGTTGTATTTGAAAATGGTTATTTTATACTAGAATAATTAACTCCTATAAAGTGGCCTGAATGGAACTGAAGAATAGTTAAAAATAATAAATGATTGTAAGCAAGTAAATATATGCTTATTTGAGTCACCTTATATAGGATCATCCAAATTTCTGATGCCTAGATTTGAGTTTAATTAAAAGAAACAAAAGGAACTATACACATGTTTCCCTATACACATTTTTTTTCAAATAAAACATAAATCTAGGCGTCACATATGCATAACCCTATATAACAATTACAGTATTTTATTTTATTTTTGAAAAAACATACCCAGTTCGTTGTTCACCCACCCACCATCCTGTATTGTTATCCATCGATTGTCAAACCCAAACAACAACGCTACACACTCAAATCGATTCAGATAAACATTTCGCCCGTTGCAAACAATAACCAATGCCGTTTCAATAATTAAAAAGGTAATTAGCAATATGCGCCGCCGTCGACCAACGGAAAATAACAGAGGAAAGCTATTACAAACTTGCATAATGTACTGCATTCGCGATGCAAATGACCTGATTTGTATGCCCCGCGTCGGCCGCAGGCGTATTGTCCGAAATAATGAATTATCGATGCCTTTTTGAAATTTTAATCAGAGATACAGTCGGATTGGGGAGAGGAAAAAAGGAACGATTCGGATGAAAAGCGGTATTATGTATGCCGTCGATCTGAATTAATAGAAAGCTTTTGTACGGACGGGAAGAAGTACGAGCGAAGAAGACGGATGAGACGTGGAACGAACGTCGATTCGAGATCTCGTCGATGAGAGACTGTTATGGTCCGCGATCGATGTTCTTCTGATTGGAACATTGTTTCGTATTATATTTTTTCATTAAAACGTTTTCTATTGTTCGAAGCTCTTTCATATACTCGAACTTACCATCTTTTACATCGTTCTGGGTAGGTTTTATACCGATCAGTAAGTGATTATTATTTGATTTTTTTTATAAATTAAAAAAACAGTAATATCTGTTGCATTAATTTAATATTAATGTGATTTTTCAATAGTAGAGTAGAAGAAAGGTTAGTTAATTTTTGGAAAATAATTCATTCATAAACAATGAAAGATTTTAAAAAATTAAATCACAAAACTGAAGCATGCAGATATTCAAATTATCTAGAACAGACCTTACAAATCGTTAAAAATTAATAAAAATGTACTAGATGAGTTTTTAGTTTCTAAACACGAATTATTTTCGAATACGAATTCAAAGGTTTCAGTCAAGATTTAAAGAAGTTGATAGTATTTTTGGAAATGACACTCCTTATTAAATATAAATAAACATCTTCTACTCAAAAAATGGATGAAACTTTTTATTAGACCCAATATTTATTTGTTCATAAACGGATGTATGTTTCGACGATAATACTAGATCTGATGATGATGACATTGGCATCGAAATACACATCAACTATAAGCAAAGAAAGTGATAATAAATAATTATTGAATATTTTTAATACCTTGTGAAGTTGAGATGATCATTTATTTGCGTGAGTGAATTGATAACAGTTCCAAAACTATTCAATTTATATTTAAATGTGTATGTGGGCTTTTTCTCTTTCTCTCTATCTCGTTCTTCCACCTATTTATATATATACATGTGTGTTTTATATCTTAAAAAAAGGATCACTTATAAGAAACCCTCTGCACCAAAACATTTTCTTACCACCGTGCATTAATCTCACTCGAGCAAATATTTGTCAAACGTACAAAACTTAAAACGTTCCCGTATGTGTTTAACATCCATTCTCCACTTCTCGTTCTTTCTATACAATCGATCGATTGTCTCAGAAAGCTCTCAACTGCGAACGATTTATCTTTTCGTCGATCTGTCTAGAACATCCGTTCACAGCATCCCGAAACGGCGACACAACGTCGCCGAAATAAAATCCCGACCGATCGACGATATTATTTTTATTAATATTGATAATATTTGATATTTGGGTAGAGAGAAATGCGAGAACATCGCGGTAAAATCGGGTGATAATTCTGTAAATATGAACGATAGATTTTGGAAAACATGGAGTCGAGAGTATGGACGATATGAACGTGGGGTTGAAATTAATTTGATGGATTTATTGAAAAATGAAACTATGGTCAACTATTTTTGGGGGGAGAATAAATGTTAATACTCCAGGCTAGTTTTCAACTATGCATCCCTCGCACCTCCGTCATTGTCATCAAATACAAATGTTATCGAATTGAAATTTTCTAGCACTATTGACAATTTGTTAATGTCGTCCTCCGATTTGCGGTTTTTGTTTAGACACCTAACTGAATTTACGCGTTGTAATCGAAACATATCGAACCGAACACAGCATACATATTGGGTGGATTAAATTAGACTCAAATGTTTATACATAAATCATGTACTTGCTTGGTATCATTTACTAATTTTTTTCCTTCAATCTCATTTAGGTTTTGGAAAAGAAGCCGATCTTTTAAAATATACTCTGTTTTGAAAAATGTGTTCTGTTTTGAGCCTTGTAAATTGATTTGTACGGTCTTCCAATATAAGCTACATTATATTTTCTGATGTTTATTTTTGTACTTGTTTTGGGATTGTGGCTGATTCACTTTACATAAATGAATGTTAACCCCAACACCACAATAATTTGAAGTGTTCAATAATCACTTATTCTTCACTTATTATTTATAATTATATAATCTATAATTATATCTGGATTTCGATGGCGACGCCATCATCGTCAGAGCCTTTCTGTTAAAATCTAGACTAACTTTTTATATATACATATACTAATTTGTATTTTTTGTCCTTATTCAATCTATCTACAACTGGGGGTTGAATATTTCTTTTCATTTCGTCATCTGGTCTATAAGTATAAAGTGTTTTCGGTTATTTATTGTTTTTTACATGTTCTTTTTCATAGATTTGTGACCTTTTTTCGATGATCTGAATTGACTTATTTATTACTTGTGACGGTATTCGAAATTTTTTTAACGATTTGTGAGGTCTGTTCTAGATGAATTGAATATCTGCATGCGTTAGTTTTGTGATTTAATTTTTTAAAAATATGTTAGTATTTTTTTTTATTATTTTTGTAATTTTAAGAAATTTTTTTAGATTTTTTTTCACTAATGAATAACTCATATCGACAATTTAACATTTGATAAAAGTGTTTATTAATTCAATTGGTTTAATTATTTTGGAACTTCAACGGTCAGTTCTTACCAGATTTGACATCATCAGATATTATTTTTTTAATCACTCCAGAACGTTTTTATGGATACAAATTTCTCGAATGAGAACCAGGTTTGAAAGTTTATTGAAAACTTTTTCTAGTTGAAACCATTGAAATTTTATTTAAAAGGCCTAGAAGAGCTAACTAATAAATAGCACGAAGTTATTACAAACACTGGCGAATATATATGTTTTTAGATAAGAATGTCCAAATTTTGACAACTAGTGGTAGCCATGTTTGAATTTTTTTAATTTATTTTGACATTTCAACTCGATAAAGTTTTGTAAATTATCATGGAGCGTGTAATATTTCAATAATAAAAAAATCAACAGAATTATTAAAATAAGTCCATTGAACAAATTGGACCCATCAATTGGTCACCAAGATCATTTGATTTGACTCCATTGGATTATTTTTTGTTGGGTTATGTGAAATCATTGGTTTATGCTAATAAACCACAAACAACAGAAGCATTACAAATAAACATTGAACGTGTAATTCATGAAATTGGGCCACATTTATGTGAAAGATTGACTAAAATTGAATAAAACGAAAGCACTATGTCAAACGAAGTTGTGATGGTCATATGAGTAAAATTGTATTCCATCATTAATGCCATAGAATATTTTTGTAAATAAATAAAAAAAGTAACCAATTAATCAAATACTTTTTGTTTTATTTCCATTTAAACTTCTGAAGCGATTATTTAAAACCGTTACATAATCGATTAAAGTACACTTGCTGTATTTTTATTGAAAATTAAAATTGACATACGATAAAAACGAAAATTATTTATGACTCGACCCAATATAATTCCAACTAAAAATGAAAACAGTAGAGAAAAAAGAACATTTTCTTCACATTAAGCGAGGTTAATAGCTCCTTAGTCTCGAACAATGATTTATTTTCATAGAAACGTTCTTCGTGAATAGAGAAACAGGTTTCGATTAGAAAGTTTGGCTGTAGCTAGAATCAATTTCAATATTTCAAAGGCTGTCAACCTATTATATTGCCATTATGTACCAGTTCCAATTACATGTATATATATATATATATATATATATATAAACACACACACATACGATACATCACCTCGTAAAACTTCGCCTAACACAATTTAAGTTTGATATTTCAACGTTTGGCTTGTAAATATCACTGCTAAGATCTTGCGGTTACATAACAGTATACGTCAACTTTGTATAATTAATTAATTTCGTCTTCATTCAAGAAACTTAGTTCGGATCTTTGCGCGAAAGTTAGAGTAATACTAACTTGTACTTGTTTGTGTCAATGCGAGAGACACGCGATAACCGAGATAAAAACACAAAGAGCACGGCGACGACGACATGCAGTTTGCTCCTTGTTCGTCCGTTAATTTTTTTCGTAAGCGAACGCGGATCGCGACTCTTTTATACGACGGATAAAAGAAAACGTATCTCGTGTCGACAATCGGCTCGTTCCTCAACTCTTTCTGTTCGTTTTTTCTTTTCTTCTTCTTTATTATTATATATCGTCGTTGGGACTGAGATGGAGATTCTTGAGAGATGAACGATGCTGCGCGATCTGATGAGATATTTGTATTCGTTGTTGTAAAGTTTCCATGATGTGTTTGTATGGATGACACGGATAAGTTTTTTTTTATTTAAATTACTCTTATATAAAGTGCATAGAATATTAGGGTCATTCGAACGTGACGCCTAGATTTGTGTTTTATTAAAAAGAAACTATACAAATGTTTCTTTTTAATAAAACACAAATCTAGGTGTTATATTTGAATGACTCTTTACTGTACATATGTCATAAAAGCCTACATTAGTCCATTGCTGGGCGAGAAAGCCTGATCAAAAATTATGAGATTTTCTTAAGGAGTCATGTTCAGTCAGAAGATCGAAAAATTCTATTTTTGGATTTTGACATTTTCTATAATATATGAAGAATACTTCTTGAAAGTTTCAAGTAAATCTAAGTAAAATTGATGGAAGATATAGGCATAGTATTTTTTTATAAATACTTTTTTTAAAACTACACATACTTTTTTTAGTAAGAAATAATTTAAATAAAAGGGTTGTCCTTACTCAGAAAATCGAAAAATTCGATTTTTGGATTTTGACTTTTTTTTATAATATATAAAGAATACTCCTAGAAAGTTTCAAGCAAATCTGAGTAAAATTGATGGAAGATATAGGCTTTTTTTATAAATATTTTTTCTAAAACTACAAATACTTCTTTTTAGCAAGAAATAATTTAAATAAAAGGGTTGTCCTTACTCAGAAAATCGATTTTTGGATTTTGACATTTTATATAATACATGAAGAATACTTCTTGAAAGTTTTAAGCAAATCTGAGTAAAATTGATGGTAGATATAGGCTTTTTTATAAATAATTGTTCTAAAACTACAAATACTTTTTTTTAGTAAGAAATAATTTAAATAAAAGGGTTGTATTTATTCAAAAGATCCAAAAATTAGATTTTTGGATTTTGACATTTTTTATAATACATGAAGAATACTCCTCTAAAGTTTTAAATAAATCTAAGTAAAATTAATGGAAGATATAGGCATAGTATTTTTTATAAATAATTTTCTAAAACTATACATACTTTTTTTTAGCAATAAATCATTTAAATAAAGGGTCATGCTTACTCAGAAGGTCGAAAAATTGGATTTTGATATTTTCTCTATTATATGAAGAATATTCCTATAAGATTTTAAGTGAATCTGAGTAAAATTGATGGAAGATTTAGGCATACTAGTTTTTTTACAATTCATTTTTTTGTCAAGAAATCATTTAAATAAAAGGATCGTACTTACTCGGAAGATCAAACAATTCGAACTTTAGATTTTTGATACTTTCTGTAAGTATGATACCTAAAGAATATTCCCTGAAAATTTCAAATTAATTTGACTGAAATAATTGGATTTATAGGCATATTATTTTTTTACAAAGATTTGTATAAAATAGTTTTAAAACTTTAAACGCGTTTTTCTGAAAATCGCATTTTCAAAACCAGTGACTAAACTATTTTGGAAACGATTGTATCGATTTATATCAAATTTCACAGACTTATTATAGATTCAAAAAACTAGTCCTAATACAAAGGATTTTTTTCGTTGCATAGTTTCTTTTTTAATAACTAAAAATGAGTGATTTTTCATCGAAAATCAAAATTTTTAAAAATGTTAAACCATTTTTTAGAAAAAAATGATTGTTCAAGGACTATATAATTGGATGTATAAAATAAATCTTCTTTTTTCGATTTCATACGACCCAAATCTGAACAGTAGCGGTCACCTCAAACATTTTTTGTTCAGACGACCTAAGAAAGAATGACCATCTCTTTAATTTTTAAATATTTTTTATTGAAAAATATGCATTTTTTTAAATATACATTTTTAGATACCCGAATATTTATTGATAAACGTGTTATAGTTTTTGGAAACAATTCCCAAAAGTTACGGTTTTTTTGACCTCATAACTGAGTATGATCCCTTAAATGTTTTCCCTAGATTCTTACATAATTTTATATCTATAGTTAATTTCATCAATTGGCCACCAAGATCACGTGATCTAACTCCATTGGATTTTTTCTGTGGGGTTATGTGAAATCATTGATTTATATTGATAAACCACAAACAACAGAAGTATTAAAAATTGAACGTGTAATTCATGAAATTGGACCATAATTATGTGAAAGAGTGACTGAAAATTGGACTAAACCAGCGATTGGAAAACTCATTAGTCAAAAGAGCCAAATGTCAGCAGTACAACAATATTTTTTTTGAGAGCCAAATTTATAAGATATCTGTTTTAAAAGTCGATTAAAACTAGGGACTAGTATTATCTGATAGATAGAATTAGACACGCTCCATGTACTGGATTGCTTTTTTTCTCCACTATAATATCAAATTTGTAAAATAATAATGTTTGAAAAGATTATTCCTGTGGAAATCCTTGCACCGTTTCTTCTCTACAGAGTGACATTACAAAGTGACAGAGGGATACCAGGAACCGTTTCATAAAACTTACAGTTCCTGTATTACAAGTTCTTTATTGAAAAGTTATATAGGATATTTGAAGAAAGAACTTGTAATACAGGAACTGTAAGTTTTATGAAACGGGCTTCTGGCTTTTTAAAAATTGCGTTATTATTATTGATAATCAAAAAGTGTACCCAATGTACCAACTTTGAGTAATCGGTTTTTTGACTTTAAACACTGAATAAAAAAACTAGATACCTATCATAATTAACAATCTTGTTTATTGATAAAAAATATTTTTTATTATTATAATATTACATGGCACACATGTAATACACATAGTCATTATTTGTGGAAGAGTCGTATTCAACTGGCCAAAGAGCCGCGTTTTACCGACCCCTGGATTAAAAGGATACACTATCTCAAACTAAGTTGTGGTTATTATATGTGTGAAATTGCATTCCATCATTAATGCCATAGAATGTGCTTAAAAATAAAAATAAAAAATAACTAATCAATTAAAAACTTTTTATTTTATTTCTATTGAAACTTCTGAAGCGCTTATTGGAAAACATTATATATTTAAATGATTTTATAGAGATTTGTAAATGAGATAAAAATCTAAGTCAATTAATATAATTTCGAAAACAATGACGTCAATATTTGCACAAGTATACACGAATTTATATTCCGCTGTATACCTCGATTTGATGTTGTACATTAACAAGGTAATGTTGAACGAAATACGCAATAGCACAATTTCCATGTTGACTTTATGATACTGACTAGGGGACGTATTTAGGGGAGAGTTGTGTTGTCTTATGTTTTACGTATGTTTCGATACACAAACGTACATACGAAAATGAATAAGTACACACATTTATATATATATATATATATATATACATGTGTGTGTGTGTGTGTGTAACGCATGAAAATTGTTTGACTCTAGGCGTGGCTCCAGGGCGCGGTCTCACGTCGATGACGTTCGCGATGCGACAAATAACGCGAATGAATTGGTTATTTGCGTTAAATGGAATCGAAATTATGATAGAGTGCGGTTCGGACTGACAAGCGTTCCGTTTGCATTGCGGACGCAGTTCGATGTCGGATCGCGACTTCAGTCGAACTTTGCACTGTTGTTGTTGTTGTTGTTTGATGGTACAGAAGTAGTAGCGGCCGGTCTGTTCGTACGTCCGTACGAGTAAATATTGAATGTTGGATTAGTCACGGAATTCAATGATTACTGTAGAGAGCTTCCGTCGTGATGGAATCGAGAACCGCGTTCACTTATTTACATGCAGGCGACACCTTTTTTATCAGATCCGATGAAATAAATTGGTGTTGTGTTTTAGTAATAGACTGATTCGTGCAGTGTTGACATTCAGAAATTCTGTTGGAACTTTTAGACAATAAGGAATTTTTAACGGTGTTCTATTTTTACAATTCACTATTAAAAATAATTATATATATATATATATATATATATATATATATATATATATATACTCTGTTCAAAAGGTACCGGGAATTGTTAAATGAAACACAAAATTTATATTTATTCAGGTAAATTTATTTTGTCTTCTTCAAAATATTCCTCATCGGATGCAATACATAATATGGCAACGTTTAATCCGTTTCTGGAAATACTCTTCATAAGCCGATTTAGAAATGGACTTTATTTTCTTTACCGAATTCTCTTTTATGACTTTTATCGTATCAAAACTTTCCCTGAAGTAGTAATTTTAGTCTCAAAAAGAGAAAAAAAGTTACACAGTGCCATATCTGGCGAATACTGTGCTTTTTTTAAGCTTTGATTTTATACATCCTCTGATAATGGGAGCATATATTCATGGGCGTACCTAGGGGTGTGTAACATACCCCGTTTTCCGCCATACGTCTTCTTATGATTTGTTCTAGGGCTTCAATTGCTCTTTTAAGGTTTTAAATTGTGATCTGAGAAAAAAGAATACTGTGCTTGGGTGATGACATGTGTTGAGTGTTTGACCAAAAAAGTCTTTATGTGCGACAGTGCATTATTGTGATGCAAAATCCATGTTTTTTCTTTCCACAAGTTTGATTTTGACAGATCGATTTACGGAAATGTTTCATAACACCAAATGTCGATTTTCAAACACTAATTCTTTCACTTTTTTAATGTTTTCTTCAGTAGTTGATGTTGATGGACGTCTAGAACGTTGCATATCTTCAACGACTTTATGACACAATTTGGAATGGCACTATTACAAAACAAATAGGAGAAAAATAATTATCAAAATTGTCTTCTAGTGAATCAAAAATGCTTGTCCAACAATTCTACAAACTCTTTGATAAATAATTTATAACCAGATTAATATTTATTTATTATTATAACTGTAATGTTAAGTTGAAAATAATTCATATACATTTTTGGATAAAAAATTGTATTATATTGAGTTGAGTCATAAATAATTTCCATTATTGAGAGAAAGTTTCAATGACTCATTATTTGTCCTAATAACTCATCACATATGATAAGTTTATACTTGTTGGAAATGAGTGAGTAATGCTCAGTCTTGTGACAACAATGGCAGTTTATAAATCGTATTCAAATAATAAATTATTGGTTGAAAAATGAAAAGATCGAAAATGCACATTCGCCATGTAAAGTTTTGGGAGTTTAAGTAAAAGGAAAAATACTACGGAGACAAGTGAAAAAATATGCAATGTGTATAGTGAAGGAATCATAACTGACCGGCAAGTACGGAACTGGTTTGCAAAGTTTCGTTCCAAAGATATGTCATTGAATGTTGAACCTAAACCAGAGTGCTCTTTAGACTTCAATGAAAAAGCTCTAGAATCATTAGTGGAATGCAATCGATGCAAAATCACTCGAGAATTAGCAGACAAGTTAAACACGTTACAGTTCAATTTGGAAAAAATGGATAAAGTCAACAAGATGGGTGTTTGGGTTTTATACGATCCATCGATAACGAGAAGTCATTTTTCAATACAAACGACCGACTTATTTCTGGATAAAATCATTACTGGTGATGAAAAGTGGATTTAAATATGACAACGTTCTACGTTGATAAGAATAAGACTCTAGAATTTGACCCAAGGACTAAGCTCCATGGAATAAAAATAATATTGTGTGTGCGTGTGGTGAGATCGTCGTAAAATTATTCATTTTGAGTTTATAATCGGAATGAAACAATAATGCAGAACTGTACTTCTAATACTACAACGTGTTTACCAAACTTTGGCCGAAAAACATCCTACACTCGTCAATAGGAAAAACATTGTTCTTTTTCATAACAACAAAAGAATCCATACAGCAAGAGTAACGCAGAAAAAAAATTTAGAGTTTGGATAGTCAGTTTTCCCCCTCCTGCCATACTCACCAGATCTGAAACCATCAGATTATCATCTTTTTTGATAGCTGCAAAACGTTTTGATGGGCTTAAATTTTTCTAATGAGAATCAGGTTTGGAAGTTTATTCAAAATTTTTTCAAGTCAAATCATCTGAAATCTATTTAAAAGGCTTAGTAGAATTATTTAACAAGTCATTGCAAACAGTAGCGAATATAAAATCGATAGAGTACAATTGCTATTTTTTTTATTAAAAATTAAAATTGATATGCAAAAACGGAAATTATTTATGACTCAACCGAATACTACAAATCGTTAAATTTATATTTTCAGGATAATCTGTTCATTTTCACTATATCTGTTAGCAATTTTGTCCGTCGCTGTATTTATTAACTCCCTGTTAAATAAGTTCATATCGTTTATAACTTTTTTTGACCATAAACCAATATAGGGGATTGAAATGTTGGTACTACCTCCAATTCTATTTACAACACTCTCTTATCGTACAAATTATACAGATCAGTTACGTAGATATCAATTATCATTTTAGTTCAGCAGCGTGTAAATTTTTGCTCCATTTTTGTCGACGCGATATTTTAATTAAATTGTAACTTTGCCACCACTTTAGAGAATATATATATATATATATATATATATATATATAAGAGGGTGTGTATGTGTGTCTACTAAGTGCATGCATGTCTCTGGGCGTTAACGCAGGACCGACGAGAGAATTACACGGAGATCCTTTATTGGTGTAAGGTGTGACCCGTCGTCGTCGTCGTCGTCGTCTTGATATAGTTATGTAATCGCGGAGAACCGTAAACTTTGGCTCTATTAGCCGCGCCGTTGTCTCTCTTTAATCGATTACACCGTAATCAAAGTAAGTGAGTTCTACACTTGGTAGTTTGTTGTGTACATTTATGGTCAGGAAGTTCTCGGCTACGGGTACTATATTTATAACTGTCGTACGGCCATTGTGCGCCGATTGTAGACGACGATCGAGTCTTATGGAAATATTCGAAGGGTCCGTACCACAACTCGAATAAAAATTAATGTTCGGGACATGTGCGACGAGAGTTCGGGTTGATGTGGAACGTTCGTGGTACTATGGAGTTTGACTTTAAGAAATTTATATACGAATACACACATACACAAATATATATATATATATATATATATATATATATATATATATATCAGGTACTTAGACATTTTTTTTCAATTTTTTGTTAGTCAAAAAAAATTCAAATTGTAATACACATTCAGTCAGTCAGTTCAATCTTTGAGTAGTAAATATTAATTAATATTTTTTAGTCGTTTATTATGGCTGAGAGAAAACAAATTATTTGTTTGTGTTTATTATACAAGTTGAAACTTGGTTCTAAGAATCAGGGGACTGTTGAAAAACTTGTCTGGTATTCGGAGAAAACGTAGTAAAGAAACCAATTGCTCATAACTGGTTCCAGGAATTTATTTTGGGTGATAAAACCTCTGATGATTCACCTCGATCTGAAAGACCAACTTTTTTAAATGATGAGGATTTGAGGACAGCAATTGAGATAAATTCAAAATTGACCTGTTGAGACCTTTTACTTATTACTACATTTAATGTAAGTAACAAAACTATAGGGTTTTCCAATAAGCGCTTCAGAAGTTTAAATGGAAATAAAACAAAAAGTATTTAATTAATTAGTTATTTATCTTTTTTATTGTAAGGCATATTCTATGGCATTAAAGATGGAATACAATTTTACTTATATAACAACCACGACTTCACTTGATATAGTGCATTCGTTTACTTCAATTTTAGTCACTCTTTCACATAATTGTAGTCCAATTTTATGAATTACACGTTTAATGTTTATTTATAATTCTTCTGTTATTTGTGGTTTATGAAAATAATCCCATAAAAAATAATTCAATTGAGTAAGATCACATATTCATTTGGTGGCAAATTGATGAATCCATTTTGTGAAATAACAGATTTAGTAAACTGTTATTTCAATAAGTCTGTTAAAGTTTTTACAATTTTTAAGCGAGAAGTGTTAAACATTCCATGATAATTGATCAAACTATACTAATTTGAAATGTCAAAATGAGCTTAAAAAATTCAAACATGGCTACCACCAGCTATCAAAGTTTTGATATTCTTATTGGAAAAGCCTATATAAGATCTTATTTGAATAAGTTGGGATAGAAGTGGAAGTTTACTGAAAGAAGAAACTTTGAATCGGTCGAAATGAAATATTTTGGGAGAGACTTTATATATATATATATATATATATATATATATATATATATATATACTGACGGTTACACTATTAGCAGCGGTTCAAAGATTTTCAAAGTTTCAAGTTCAAAGTTCAAAGTTTCATCATATCTTTGTTTGTCAATATTTAAAATCAGGAATTATATATGTAAAATTGTTAGACGATTGGAAATAATAGGAGAAATGAAAAAATGGAAGCACATTATGATAGAGGTCAAAACTTTTTGAATTATTGCATAAAGAGAGAAAAAAGAATTAAAGTTTAAATAAGAAAAAATACCTTTAACTTTTAAGATTTTAAATTTTTTGTAGATATTTTATATTCCATCAATTTTAGTATTTCTGACTGTATGTATATATATATATAGGTGTTTTTTTAAGTGTGATAGAACTTTACATTGAATCCCTATTGAATGTTCTATCTAACCTAAAAATATATATAGGTAGCACAAAATTTTCAAGCATTTAGACATTGATATAGTTTCTTACTTATTACTTTTTACTATTTTTAGTTTCGTTTGGACCATCCTACATATATATATATATATATATATATATATATATATATATATATATATATATATATATAGAGAGAGAGAGAGAGAGAGAGAGAGGGAGAAAGAGAAGGAGTGGGAGGAATAATGGGAGATAAAGAACTATTTGTTCTATAGAATGATAGAAAATTGTAAGCGTGCCAAAAAAATCGTCTTTCCTTATACACACATACATATGTATATGTGTACGTGTGCACGTATTTTCCTACTTATATTCGCATGATAATTTCATTCAGTCACGAATGATTAAAGACAAGGTCGTTTAGGCATACATGAATTGTTTAAAACGTCCGGAATCGATCCGGCCGATTAACTCTAGCTCCGGCACATGAGCAATCTTTCGATTTCGTTTCGAATATTTATTAGCTAACTGACGAACTCGGTCGTGTAGTCGGTCCGACGGGAACGTATCGAACCGATGACCTATAGAGAACTAAGTTTGTTCGACTAGCGTACGTCGACAAGTTTCTTCTAGTCGACAATCGGAATCTGTTTGGTCGTTCGTTTCTTGTAGTTTTACAGTTTGTTGGTTGCATGAACTTATTCAGCAGTTTTTGACTCTTTCTCTCTCTCTCTCTCTCTCTATATATATATATATATGTATATATATATATATATATATATATATATGTATATATACTGTGAATAAAATATATTCGTAAAAGTGGAACAGTAACAATTCGTCTTACAAAATCAACATCTTTTATCAGACTTTATGCTTTGATGTCGAAAGAAACCGTCCGTTCCATTAAACCATTCAATTTAATCAGTCTTCCAATTACGATATAACTTAATAAAAAAATCAAATCCGTGCATCGAGATGGATTCGTATCAATTATTGAATTCGTTCGAAAAATGTTAATTCGATGCTTTTAACTAATTATTTCATATCTCGCCTGTATATTTTTTCCGATACAAAAAATGATATATATTTAGCACTAGACATGTATTTTGTTATGAAAAAAGTATCTTAAATATTGTAAGAATTATGGAAAGATGATTGATTGATGTACTAACATTTTATGTCGTACCGAATAAATGAGTTTTTTTAAAAACGAATTAGTCATTCGATATGATATAATAATATTTTTTAAGTCTTTAAAATTAGATTTTATAATAAGTATCGATTTCACATTCATTGAAATGTATTTCAGCTATTAAAATGAAGAGTCGGTAATTATTATATATAATAAAATATTGGAATAATAAAATGATTTTTGTACTTAAAAGTGAATTTGATACAATATTAAATGTAAATATTTTTTTGTTATTTTGGAACTGTGACTGATTCACTTTACACAAGATACTAAATGAAAGAACGAAATGAAAAGAAAGATTTAACCCCCCGTTGTAGATGGATTGAATAAGGACACAAAACACAAATTAGTATATGTATATATAAAAAGTTAATCTAGATTTTAACAGAATGGCTCTGACGATGATGGCATCGCCATCGAAATGCATCAGCCGATATAATTATAGATTATATAATTATAAATAATAAGTGAACAATAAGTGATTATTTAACTCTTTAAAACTATTGTGGTTTTGAGGTTAGAAATTCATTTGTATAAACAATATTAAATGAATAAAAACAATACCATTTTTAGTGCTTATTAAATAAGTTCAAATAAATGGTGGTATATATATATATATATATATATATATATATATATATATATATATATATATACAGGATATTCCATTAGAAGTGCACAATTTGATTTTTAAATAAAACGAATATTTTTTTAAATAAGCGCTGATGTTTTTATTTCCTTGAAAAATAGACAAGCTATGATTAATTTTTCAATGTCCTCTATAGCTCTATTTGCACACTTGTATTCTTTTGATGAAATTTTAAATAATGTTTGCTCAATAGATCACAGATACTTAATTGATGATAAATAGCACAACGTGAACACTTTTTATGTTATTGCAACATGGGATAAACCCAACGAATTCAATAATACTCTTTGACTTCTTTCAGCAATCGATAACTCTCGTGTTTTTGGTATATGGTATTAATTGAAACAACCAGACTGAAAAAAACAATTTTAATTTAAAAAAATGCTACCACAATACGATGTGCAGAGTAGTTTCCTCGCCGAGTGTTGTTGAAAATACATTGAAATTTTGTTTTAATGATCGAACTAATTACCAATGAAGTAAAGGGTCATCAAAAAAAACGCGCCTACATGTTTCTTTTCAATAAAATACAAACTATTTTGAATTTTTTTTAAGCAGTTTTTTTTTAAATTGAAAAAATAATTCATTATTTGTTGTGGTTGATTCATTTTAACACAAATGAATTTTAACTCGAACACCACAACGATTATAAAATAAAGTATTCAATAATCACTTATTGTTTATAAATATATCGGATGATGCGCATTTCGATAACGACGCCATTATCTTCAGAGCCTGACTGTTAAAATCTGATGACGTCGTTATCGAAATGCGCATCAGCCGACATATTTATAAACAATAAGTGATTATTGAACACTTTATTTATAATCATTGTGGTGTTGGGGTTAAAATTCATTTGTGTTAAATATAATTTATTATAATTATACGTGGAACAGAATATCGTTCAAATGTTTACCACGACAAGTCTGTATGTATCAATTCGAATATCGAAATTTTCAATGACTTTTCGACATGTTTCTGGATTTATTTCACGAATTGCAACTTGAATGTTGTTCTTGAGATCATTAATTATTTGTGGATTGTTAGTATAGACTTGACTTTTCAAAAAAACCTACAAAACAAAATCTAATGGTGTTAAATCGCATGACTTTTTTGAGGTCAATTAATTTCGTAACAAAATTTCGATCACAAAAACTAAATGTTTCCTCGAATTTTATGACATGTAGCATTGTTTTGTTAGAAATAGATATCAGACACATCAATATCATTCAATTCTGGCCATAAAAGGCACTCAACATTGATTGGTGTCGCTCAGTATTTACAGCATTACCTTCGAATAAAAATGATTCAATGATTCCATTTTTCCAAAATACACAACGAACAGTGACTTTTTGTGGGTGTAAATATGTTGGCTGATGTGCATTTCGATAGTAACGCAATCAGATTTTAACAGACAGGCTCTGACGATGATGGCGTCGCCATCGAAATGCGCATCAGCCGACATATTTATAAACAATAAGTGATTATTGAACACTTTATTTTATAATTATTGTGGTGTTCGGGTTAAAATTAAAGTTAAAATGAAACAGCCACAACAAATAATGAATCATATTTTCAATAAAAAAAAACTATCTAAAAAAATTCAAAATAGTTTGTGTTTTATTAAAAAGAAACATGTAGGCGCGTTTTTGGATGACCCTTTAATTCATTGGTAATTAGTTCGATCATTAAAACAAAATTTCAATGTATTTTCAACAACGCTCGGTGAGGAAACTGCTCTGAACATCGTATTGTGGTAGCATTTTTTTAAAGTAAAATTGTTTGAGTGTGGTTATTTCAATTAATACCATATACCAAAAACACGCGAGATATCGATTGCTAAAAGAAGTCATAGTATTATTGAATTCGTTGGGTTTATTATTTGGAGATTGTTTATAAAAAACAGGAGGATTTTTATCATCCCAGATACGACAGTTTTGCTTCTTAACAAATCCATCCATTCTGGAATGAGCTTCGCCACTATAGAAAATTTTGCTTGAAAACAATGGATCTGTTGTTCGTTGTTCAATAATCCAACTAGCGAAATTACCTATCCATGGTTAAAATTGTAACCTTCTACTAAAACAAAAAGGCTTATTATGTTATTTAAAAAGACATGACGTGGAAACATTATTCAATGTTGACATCTAGACATCATATTTGGATGACCATGTATATATATATATATATATATATATATATATATATATATATATATATATATATATATATATATATATATATATATATATATGTACATACATAAAATATTGAATGTGTGTCTATACAATTTGTTATAAGCCCGTGTTGGATAAGCGTGTAAAAAAAATCCGCATGCCGGAATCGAATGATAAATTAACGCTTTCCTATTTCGTCCAGGTGTCAAACCCTATTCACCGTTCGGAATATCTTTCATAGTCAAACTTTATTACATAAGTTTTTTTATAAAAATAAATACGCTTTACAGGCGAACGGATAACTTTATACCTAGACGAGAAGTTATATGTTAGTGGGATTTACCTCACGGCCTCACTTCCATAAATCAGTGTATGAACGCGTGTTTTTTTTTTATATCCGTTCGTCCTCTTTGTTTCGCAAATTCGCGTGCACGTGCGTGCGTGCGTGCATCGACGACGTGTTATATTTTTATCGGAGTTCGTTCGTTCGATGGGTATAAGTTCGAGTTGGTGTCGGAGGAATGTCGTAATGCGGACGATAGGCGGAGTTGAAGGGATAGTAATACGGATCGAGAATTCTGTAATTTTTCAATATGGAGAGTAAACACAACTTTGGGTTGGGGAAACGTATAATGAATCGAATTCTTTGTATAGTGATTTTGTTAAAAAATATCTCTAACATAACTAAAGGGTGGTTCAAATGAAATCAAAGGGTTTAGACATATATTTACTTACTTACTGAAATTTATTATTTTTTACTATTTCTTAAATTCATTTAAACTCTTCTATATATACATATATTGATAGTTTTCCATTTTTGGTCAAAATTCCAAAAATCAAAAAAATAGAATTCTTCCTATTAGAACCAAATGATTTTTTTATTGACAAAGTGACGAGATGAGGTGAGATGAGAATTGTGATTAATGTCACGTGAAGAAAAAAGGGTAGATTTATTCTCTGTTTGATTTTGAAAACGATTTATCGGAAGATTACAACCCCCAAACCAATTTTGTAAAAATTTTCTGATTACTAAAAAAATATGTTGCCTTGTGTTAAATTGTTGTAAAATAATTTGTTTCCCATTAACAAAGACTGGACGTATTTTTTTTGTTCGTCTTTCAAATTGTCTAATTTTTGAAAATATTTTTTAGAATTAGTCGTTTCTTTTGGATCTAAAATTCATAATAAATTGGTCATCTCATATCTCATCATATAAACAACCTTTCATTTTTTACACTTAAATTCGGTTTAGATTTGGATGAAGCAAATTGTCTAGCTTTGCAGTAAGCGATTTTCCTCACTACATTTTTATATGCAATCCAATTTTCATCTCTAGTTATAAGGTTTTTCAAACACAGTTCATTTTTGTTGCATGAAAGTTGAGACGAGCAAATGGTTATACGATCTTGTCTATTCCCAGCAGTCAATTTTCATGGTACACTTCTTCGATATTTGCACACAAATCCAAAATGAGTCTTGTGAAGGACATTATTATCGATCACAGAAAATCTTCCAGAACATAATTTGTGATTATGGTTAAAGTTTCCATTCATAAATTTTTCGAACCATCTTTTGCATATCCTTTCAGGTAATAACTTTGCTCTAAAAACTTTTAGTGCAAATTTTTATATTCTCCTGCAGTATTATTTCCTTGTCGATATTCGTAAATTCTGTTAAAATTTCTGTCGATTTATTATATTAACATTTTCTTTTACCTTGGTAGAATACTTTTAATTGTTAGTATTTATTATGTATTTCTCTTAGCTTAATTACGGTTTCTAAACATTTTAGTACACAATTAATCAATGTTCTTAGATAATCCAATATATTTTTCCACCCTTTTCTGATTTTAAATAAAGTTCTTTCTCAGTGTTTATCTCATTCTTGTTAATTTTTGGAGTATAAATAATCCTATAAATGCTCAATAGAGTTCAGATACGTTACTTTGGCCATTTTATTTTATGGACCGACATCCTTCTTCCACTATTACTGATGATAGGACATTTATTTTAGTGTATATTGAAAGGCACCAATGATAAAATATAGGGTCATCCAAATGTAACGCTTAGATTTGTTTTACACAAATTAATAATAAGTGATTATTGAATACTTTAAACTACTGTGGTGTTGGGGTTCAAACTCATTTGCGTAAAGTGAATCAGCCACAGTTCTAAAACAACAAATGCCTAGATTTGTGTTTTATTAAAAAGAAGCGTTTATATGGTGGCGTATAAAGAAACATATGTATAGTTTTTCTTGTTTTTCAATAAAACACAAATCTGGACATGAAATTTCGATGACCCTATATATTGATAAGGAGAATAAGTTATATACTTTTTATTGAAACACTTTTCTACGTTCTTAAAATAATTGTACATTAAGTAAAGGAAAATTTTTGGCTGAACTAATATATTTAATTGAAAAAAAAATTAATTTCATTGTGTTAAATATTAGAATGTTAGAATTAATTTCAATTCACATTAAAAGTCGAGCTTGATATTAAAACCTTATTTCCAAATTTGTAATTCTACGAAAAAAATATTAAAAAACCTGTGTAATTTAATTTTATGAGAAAACTCCATTTTGATTCGATGATATTTAATAATATTTAATGGTCCTTTTACTTATATATTCAACTATACATAACCGTATAAAAATCCATTCGGAATATCGAATCGAGCATATTGTTTTTCTGTTAAAAAATCCGTTTCGTTTGTTCCAGGAATCGAGTTCGACGTCCAGAAGAGGTGGGAACATGGGTTGGTGAACTGAGAGACAGACAGGTAGGTGGGCATGATTGAATTTATTTATTGTTTTGAATCAATCGAAGAAGAACCGCTTCTGTGACGAACGTTCGTCGTCTGAAAATTGTCCTATTGTCGATTTACCTCGAAGGTTGCACATTCGATCGTACCGAAAATCAATACGGATTGATCGGACTGACGTTTCGTATGAGAATATCGTACAGTGGTTTAGAACGAATGAGTAGATGGTGGGTGGACCGAGACGATCGTCGAACATTTAACGAACACAGAAAGAGATTTCGAACGATTGGAGTTAATTGCTAATGTACCTGTGTATCTGACTTCAATTAAATTCTCCGTTTTAACATTTGATACTATTTGGTTGGGAAATGTGATGAATTTACTTTTATCAAAATGATCTCTCGATCTCAATACCATATGGTGGTAAAAAAGTGTTTAATAATTATATATTCTTTACTTTCTTTCTTCAAAAACTGATGAAAAAATTTATTTATTCGATTATAAAGAATGACTGGATGTGTTCCAATTCATATTAACCTAGGTTATTCAATGTGTGGGGTATTTTTATACTCCATGATTTTATTATTTATATTAGTATTATTTTAAATCCTCATATTTTATAAAAAGATGGGGTACAAAAATATCCCAAGTCGAATTCTGTAAACGCCGGGCGTTGAAGGCTAATAAAATTTATATATCAGATCATCTAAATGCGACGCCTAGATTTGTGTTTTATTAAAAAGAAACTATACATGTTTCGCTATACACCACCCTATACACATGTTTTTTTTTAAAAAAAACACAAATCTAGGCGTTACATTTTGATGACTCTATATTTAATATAATTGAAAATATAATTTGATTTAACTTATTAACTACTACTCTTGTAAAAATAAGAGTAGTAGTTAATTACCGAACGTCTAAAAAGACGTTCGGTAAAAACGTACTCTCAATACTACTCCCATCTATAGATGTTCCAACTTGTCTGTACTTACAATACTACTCTTTTTTTTAAAAAAACTCTGTGTGTATTAGAGTAAAAAAATATTTTTTACAATCGAATAGAAATTATAAATCGAATAGAGAATATTCGAATAAAGATTATTTTATAAATCAATGTATATAAGTGAAACGAATGCAAGTTGTCACCTAAATTGGGTAAAATGAAATAAAAAAATATCAAAAAATATAATCAGTGAAAATGACTAATGAGTAATATGTTAGTTTTAATCAAAAAATTTTTATGACTGACGATGAATCTAAAATTGGTTACATGATTAATGACTAAATCAGTCAATTCTGTAAAAAGTCTGAATTAGTCAGTTATGTTTAGGTCTGACTAATCGTTAATCATTGGTTAAAAACAGTTTGAATAACCATTTTATTTTTGATTTTTGAACAAATTTTCTTTGAAAAATTTTTTGAGTAACGAGTTTTAATAAATAGGTCATTAATAAAAAATCAATGGCCTATAAAGAGATTCTAAGATAATCATAAGAGTGTCTAAGATTGAACTGAGTATAATATTAGTTTATGGGGGAGCAGACGCGGGGAGGGCGGTTAAAATATACATACGAGAATCAAAAGGGTACATATTGATAATAGTGATATTTAAATTTGCTATTTTTTATCATACGAGTATTTAGCCATTTAGAACAAACAGTTTAATCACAGGATTCGATAAATCTTTTCTCATGACTAATAAACTGATGATTTGTAATCAGTCATGTGTAATGACTAATATGTACTCATGATTAAAATTTGTTTGAAAACAAACTAGTAAATACGACTAATTAAAAAAAATTGTGACTAATAACTAACTTAATTACCTTAACTATTAGTCATTACAATATTTCAATCAATTATTTTAATTTTTTTTTAAAATTATTAAGCATGAATCTAGTTAATATAGGCCAGTGGTTCTTGTCCTTTTTAGTGCTCGGTATCCCCTTGAATCTAAAAATAAATTCTTGCACCCCCTTGAAAAATGTACTTCTATTTCTTTATTTAGGAAATTACATTTATTGCAAGATAATTTTTTTATTGAAAAATAAACACATACATTTACATATACATACAAAACAATATCTCAATTTTTAATGGCTACATCTTTGTTGTTTCTTCATAATAATATTTTTGAAGCGTGAACTGGTGTAAAATCAGATTCGTCACTAGAGGAAACACAAACAGAATTAGCGCCGAATTCTGTCTCGTTCTGTGTTCATTTTTCTGGCGACAATGTAAGAATCGGTGATTCAACTTTGAGACGATGATTTTACTAATTGTTTATGAAGCTCGCGATATTCAGACATACAATTATTTAGCTGTCGTTGGAATGTAAAAGCTCATTCAGAATTCGTGTCATTAACAAGAAAATGATTTTCCAATTGATTGCATAGTTGAAGACCTTCTCAAATCATTTTTGCAGTGAAGAGAAAAAGTTCTACTTCTGTTTCATTATCTTTTTCTAAATCTTCTACGTATCTAATCTTATTGCAATAATATCATTGTCACTTAAGGTATTAACCATCCTTTGCTAGCCGAAAATTTCTTATCAGTTTGAGAAGCGGAAGTAAATGGCTCTGATTCCTTCATTTGTTCATAAAACTGAAGATCTTTTTGTTGAATTAAATAACCGCTTAAAGGAATTCTTAAAAAAATTGCATAAAAAGATATTAAGAAGAAATATAAATCGTATAACTTCAAAATCGCATTAAAATAATCCGCACAAAAACAGACCCAGCTGTATATATATATATTTTTTTTAAAAAAAACAATGAACTTATCGGACGACCTTACCAATCATTCGTTGAAAGTGTATAGCTACATCGAAATATAGTTTTTGAAAATAATACTTCCTTTCTTTGGAAACTTGAGTATTACTATGTTTGTAACATTATATATACATACATATTTATATATATATATATATATATATATATATATATATATATATATATATATATATATATATATATATATATATATATATATAAGGTGTGTAAGATAAGAGATAAGAAAATTGGCCTGTTTGTAAAGATCGAATATCGTTTCGTAGAAATTGTCGTTATTTTGTAAATGACAAGTGAAAACAATATCTCTTCTCTTATAAACTTTAGTACGCGTAGATAATTAGTTTATGCGTATAGAAACAATTTATATATATATTATATATTGTATACATATACCTATATATATATATATATATATATATATATATATATATATATATATTCATAAATAGAGAGAGAAATTAATGCGGTAAAATTGAGTACCGTCTATCAAGATCTACCATTAAGTTTGTAAACGATGATAAGTAATTTTAGTTTATAATTGATCTACGTAAATTCGTTTACATTATATTATACAAGACTTGTTAATTAAAAGAAATAAACGATAGCTATATTAGCAATTTACGTTTACTATTCAAAGTACTAATTGACAAATTCGTTTTTATTATAATTCAGAAACGTTTGAAAGCAAGATTTTATTTTTACTATTTGGTTTAGAACTCTGACGAATTAATTTTCAAATAAATGATTTACCATTTCAATATCTTAAGATATTAAAAAAGTGTATATTAATTATTTATTGTTCAGTTTTTTTTTGTTTACAATCTTATATGTATTTTGATAGCAGTTCCGTTAAATTTTTTATTATACATTCTAATATATGGTTTTTCCATAAGACTGTTAGAACTTTGACAGCTGGTGGCACTCGTGTATGAATTTTTTTAAGTTTATTTTGACATTTCAACTTAGTATAATTCATCAAATTATTAAAGAACGTTTGACACTTCAACAATGTTTAGAAATTGTAAAAAATTCAATAAACCTATTGAAATAAAAGTTTGATTAGTCCATTATTACAAGAAATGGACCCATCAATTGGCCACCAATTATTTTAATTATTTTTTTTTAATTATTAAGCCTAACTCTAGTTAATATAGGGAAGTGGTTCTTGACCTTTTTAGTGATCGGTACCTCCTTGAATCTAAAAATAAGTTCTTGCACCCCCTTGAAAAATGTGTTTCTATTTCTTTATTTAGGAAATTACATCTATTGCAAGATAATTTTTTTTTGAAAAATAAACACATACATTTACATACACATACAAAACAATATTGTAATTTTTAATGGCGACATCGTTGTTGTTTATTCATAATAATACTTTTGAAGCAAGGCTCTTTATCAGATTATCAGAATATAAATCAAGCCACTTCCGTAGACTTTTATAAAAAAAATAATGCTCATTTATACACGATGGATAAATTATTTTCAGTTGTTCATTCAAATTAAACAAGTAATATGGAGACGGGCTTAAAAAATATTTTTGACCATATATACTTATTGCATATTTCAGATCTAAATGAACAAGTATCTAATATCTCCTAGAGTTCCAGTTCAAACTCTTAACAAAAATCTTACCACATTCACTCTTTAATAGATAAAATAATTGTCTCTTTAGATAAAATAATTACCAAAGAGACAATCGAGATGATAAAATCCCCCCACAGTAATGCATTTATTATTCAGCTATATGGTATTGATGATGATATTGCAGTCAAAATGCACATCAGATTATAAACAAAGCAAATGAATAATAAATAATTATTGAACAGTTTTACATAACTGATGATTTTAGGCTGACAGTTTATTTGTGTGAAGGAACAATAAATTATTGTTGAACAATTTTATAAAATTGCTGCGATTTTGGAGCAAATTTTTGTTAGTAAAAAACGGTTTGGAGTTTCATTGACCGAACGACGTACAAAAAATGCTCCATAAATTGAATGTTACAAACCTCAAACAAAATATTTGCCTCTGTAAATTTACATTTAATCAAATGAAGAGTAGAAAATTTGAGAATCTCCAGCCATTATCCTTTTTAGGCACTCAAGCATTGCTGAATACTCGGAATTGTAGTCAAATACGTGAGGGACAAATAGTGCCTTTATATTGAACGAATATATTGTTAGTATAAAGAAAACTACACTAATTCAGTTCTATTGATAGAAGGGGATGATATAAAAAATATTTTCAATGAAAATACTTTTCGATACATCTAAACCTGTATATCAACTTTATAATTTCATTTAGATTTTTTAATAATTGATTGTAAGTTATAATTTGATGAATGTTTCGTTTATATAAAAACATTTTTTTAGATTTATTTCCACTAACAACGACCATTTCTCGAAATATAATAATCCGTACCAGGAAATGTAAAATCTTGAAAGCGTCGTTAAGATAAAACGTTTTATTTTCGTCGAAACGATTGATGTCTTTGCTACATGTAAAATAAAAGGATTGTTAATCTAATTGACTAATTCCTGTACACTCGAGCATGTCGTAAAAACGAAAATATATCCACGGAACATGGAACTGTATTCTCGCTCGTGTTGTTCAGAAACTCTTTCAGTCGACGCGCTGACGATTCACTAATTACTGGATAATAAAAAAAGAGTACTCGGTACTTAATCAAAGAGCGCACCTAATTATATCCGACGAGGCGTGCGTCCGTCAATAAAATAAAAATAAACGCGCGCACCCGTACGGACATATATCACCCGACCGACAACCGCCCAAACCCTAAACAGTCACCCTTACATCAACCGCAAGCAATTAACACCTGCTACACGAACGAGGCAGAACAGTTCCGCTTCAGAAAATAATTTTCCGGTCGACGCGGCGAGTCGTCGGATACGGTACACGTTCGACGGCTGAAAGATGTAGACGACGACGACGGCGGCGGTGGCGTCGCGACGCGGGGATTATCGCGTGATGACCAATTATGACCGCGATCTGGTCGTCGCGCGGGGATTGACCCGACGATCGCGCGCGTTCACTCGACGATGTGGTGGACTATATGTACGGAAGCGGATAAAATATTATACACCTGGGATACGAACGGGCGACTGACACGATCGATAATATGTATCTGTTTTCGTCGATACATGGACGTGCTCGTCGTGGTGATGATGATGATGATCAGGGACGAAGGATCTGACGGGTGGAAAATGCTCTTACACGTGCACGGTTTTGCACAAATATTTCTCTCTCTCTCTCTCTATATATATATATGTATATATATATATATATATATATATATATATACATATATATACATATATACATATATACAGTAATACCTCGCATAGTCCCGCTTCGATTAGTTCGGTTTGAAATTAACAAAAAAAAAAAATTTTTACTTGAAAAAATCCTATTAAAAAGTTCTCGAAAAAATTAACAAATTCTGTAACAATTTGCTTTTTAAGACTTCTTTTTGAAGTTTTCATAAGTTTCTCCTACCGTTCCATTATTGCATTTTGTCAAAGGACCTATTTTTTTCTATTTTATATTCGTTTGACTTTTTAATTTTTATACTATGTGAAAAAATTGTGTTTGTCAATGTGCTTTAGAATAAAAATAAGATAATAATACAGTAATATTTCGCATAGTCCTGCTTCGATTAATCCGGTTTCACTATAGTCCGATTTGAAATTTAAAAAAAATCTTTCACTTGAAAAAAATCCTACTAAAAAGTTTTTTTTGAAAAAATCCCAAAAAATTAATACATAAAATTCTTTTTATACGCAAATTTTCAAGTTTTTCCTTTTATTATGAAAACATAATAAAAAAGAAAACCGAAATGGTATATGCACATTGTGCGCAACGCATGCGCAGTTATAGTTTTCTGGTCTTTTTTCTTTTTCTATTAGTTTTCGATTCGCAACTCTAGAATAAAGTAAATTTTTTGATAATTAAATTTTAGTAATCATTTGAAAATGAATTTAAAATGAATCTATAAATCAATGATTTTGTTTTGTTGATTATACAAATATTTGAATATATTATTCTCGTTTTATTTACTAAAAAACAGGAAAAAAATTGTTTGGAACCAATTAACGTTTTTTGTATTTAGTTAATGTTTCGATTAGTCCGGTTTCAAATAGTCCAGCTAATCAGTGGAACCGATTAGTCGAACTATGCGTGGTATTCCTGTATATATATATATATATATAAAGAATATATATATATATATATATATATATATATATATATATATATATATATATATATATATATATATATATATATATATATATATATATATATATATATATATATATATATATATATATATATATATATATGTATAAAGAATGTTATTTTAGGATAGACAGAACTTTCTATACGGATAGTAAGTTAGTTGTCAATTTACACACTATAGGTAATATTTGAATTCAGTATACTTTGTCAAATTATTATTAGACGTTTTATATTTAAAAAACGTTTTCAAATTGTAAACAATTATTTCAAAAATCAGTGTTCTGTTCGCTAAACTTATAGAGTATTTTATGAATTTTATGGTGCAAATAATCGGTCATCGGAGCAAGCTATTCGTAGAACCATCGATAGATTCTGTACATTTTATTCACTATGTGATGCAATAACACCAACAAGGGGTAGAAACGTGCGTATCGAAGAAAATAATGGTGCTGTTAACGTTAGTGAGGATGAAGACCTGAATTTGTCGATTTATTGCCATTCGCAGCAACTTTGGCTTTGTCTGTCCACTATGTGGGAAATTTTACATAAATATCTTAGTCAGCACCCTTGTAAGATCTAACTAGCTCAAGAATTGAAGTCATATGACCATTATTTACGTTGAATGTTCGGTAAATGGGCATTAACTACAAATTGACCGTGTGTTCTACCATAAAATTTTGTTCAATGATGAGGTTCATTTTTGGATTAACGGGTGTATTATTAAGAAAAAGTACCGCATTTGGAGTGAGACTAATCTTAAAGTGATTGACGAGGGCCTGTTACATGCAGAAAAATATACCTTATGGAGCGGATTGCACCTTGGTGGTTTCTTTTATTTCTTTTTAATGAAACATAAATCTAGGCGTCACATTTGGATGGTCCTATAAAATGTATACCCTTAAGTCTATTGTACTCATACTCGCATTTTTCTAATTTCAATAATATAGGGATTTCCATTAAGCGCTTCAGAAGTTTAAATGAAAGTAAAACAAAAATATTTAATTAATTATTTATTTATTTTTAATATTTTTAAGCATTTTCTATGGAATTAATGATGGAATACAATTTCACTCATACGACCACCATGACTTCACTTGACATAGTACATTCGTTCAGTTCGATTTTTGTCACTGTTTCACATAATTGTGGCAAAATTCTATTAATTAAGATTTAATGTTAATTTTTAAAGCTTCTGTTGTTTGTGGTTTATTAGCATAAACCAACAATTTCACATAACTCCACGAAAAATAATTCAATGAAGTTATATCACGTAATTGGTGAGTCCATTTTGTAAAATAAAGGACTCATTAAACTCTTGTTTCAATAAATAAGTTTTTACAATTTCTAAGCGTTGTTGAAATGTTAAACGTTTCATAATAATTTGCCGAACTATGAGTTGAAATGTCAAAATAAGCTTAAAAAAATTCAAACATAACTGCCACCAGCTGTCAAACATCTGACATTATTATTAGAAAACGATATACCTAAAACAGTAATAAAATTTTATATACATGAGTTCATTGTACTTGATTGAGTATTAAACTAAATATAATTAAGTTTTTACGGATTTTATGCAAAAGATTATATAAAAATAATACAGATTCTTATTATGGACACTACTGATCATAATAAATACGAAATTTATTGAAATTTAACATATAAACAAAAAAATTAAATAACTTAAAACTCCCCTACCAAACTAAAACATAAACGCTAACAAAATGTCACTTTACCAATGAAATTTTCAAAATTCAGCAACATTGGCATGCCACCCTTTACTACCACTATCATCTCGAGGTATTTGAAAAAAAATTCAATATAAATCAGTTAGATCACTAGATATCAGAATTTGAGTAAGCGTACCTCTGCTTGGGTACAGAAGGTAATAATGGGTTAAATTAATGAATGTAAACTCGTAGGTGTTTCTTCGTGATTGTGTAAAGAAAGAAATATAGTTTTATGATTTTCAAAAGTGTCTATTTGAAGTAAAAGCGATTTTTATTCTTTTCAATACATCCGATAAGACTGATACGATGTCAACGACACTCATTGTTGAAAAAAATACGCATCGAACATTATTGAGTTGTTATACGCCATCGTGGAACATTGACGTTTTTCAAGCAATTCCTCACATTAATCAAATTACACACTGACAAGACAATCTCGATGTCGTTTCAACGTCGTCCCTGTACTGGAAACAAAACGTGAGAACAAGAATCCCGACACGTCGTTACGTCGTTCACGTACATCCGTTACAGACACGACGAAATGAGAAAAAAGAAGAAAGACCGACACACGGGAATGATCCCTCGACGTGGACTCACCTCGTCGTCATCGACGTCGATCCGTTCTTCCGTTTCGTATCGAATCGACGCACATTATTCACAGTAAATATAATAACGTGATATCCCGCAGTCGGGTGTCGAACATATATCATCGGGAGCGGCACGCATGTGTGTCTACGAACGCGTGTTCGGTTCTGACGCCAGGTGTTGAGAATTTCGACGGGCGAAAATTTCATTAGGTGCTCGACGCGGACGGACTTTTTTATCGTCGATCGGTCGAGATTTTGTAACAGCATCGGTCCCCATATACATAAGTTACCCGATTGGAGACTATATGACATTTATCAGCGATTTTTATCGATGGACATTTCGACATTCTTGCACTTTTAGTTAAATTGGAATTATTAGGTCATTAAATTTCAATTATCTGATTTAAAATCAAAAGTTTGATTCTTTATATCTCAAATAAGAAGAAGTATATTTAATAAAAGAACGTCCTTAAACTATCGATACAGTTTGGTATTTTAACTGTAATTTGTTTATACCAACAGCGAAGAAGCCTGGAAAGAGAAGAATGCCAATGAAATCTTAAAAGGAATTTTCCACATCTTGTTGAAAATTGAATATTTTTCAATGGACAAATTTCTATCAGTCCAATTTCAGGTCACTTATCAAGCCTTATATCTGCAATAACGCGAGTTAAGTTGGCTTCTAATAGACGTTCCATGAAAATATGTCTAATATATTGAATTGAAATGTCAAAATGAGCTTAAAAAAATCAAACATGGCTACCATCAGCTATCAAAATTCTGATATTTTTGTTGAAAACCCCTATATATAATTCATTTTCTGTTCATTTTCTTCCCCATAGTCGTAAAAATAAAAAAAAAGAAATACAAAACTTTTGTATTTTTGAAGTGAAACTTCTTTAACGACGTTGGGGTAAAATTTTACATGCAACGGAAGTTACGTACCGAATCTACAGTCACGAAATTCAGCAGAAAAATTGTGGAGAAATCTAATATATATAGAGCATAGGAAAGAGGGGTAGTGATGGCCATCACACATGCGCACCGTATTAAGATGATTAGTATTGTAAAGCAAATAAGCAGCACGCTGTATTTATTATTTTACTGTTGCAACGACAAGATATGATTTTGTTTCTCCTTATCATTAATTAGTCAAGATATGCTGGGTTTTTTGAAACTTTGCTCGGCCGATAAAAATAGTCAGTAAATCCTATTACTGAACTTACTCAAAATTCAAGCCAAGAAACACGGGTTAAGGAATCTCTGCCCGGGCACAGTGTAGCACTTAGCCAATATGCATATTCTACATATACTACTCAGGACCATATTAGCTTCACGTAGGTAAACTTCCGAAAAAAAGATATGCTACTACAATTGATGCCGTATTCACGAAGTATTTAGAAAATGTGACTATAAAGGCATTCATATTTTACTTTACTTATCATAAATCAATTGTATAGATTATACCTACTCAGTCACCACCGGAGGAAGCAATGGAAAACGAAGAAATTCAAAATGAATAAATTTTCATAATTTTTTATTACTTCACAGCAAAGAAGTTTCACTTCTGGTGTGCGTATATAAGTACACACATCCTTTTTACTCCGTGAGTTAATAGATTAAAAAATAAATTGATTTAACAAAAAATTAATAATAAGTTAGTCTTAATAAAAACAAGTTTAATTGTTTTCATATATTTATGTAAATCTGGATTGAATGTTTTAACCGACAGTTTTATTTAGACCACCCTGTATATATATACATATATATATATATATATATATATATATATAATATATATATATATATATATATATATATATATATATATATATATATATAATGGCGATGTCATTGCTGTAAAAATTTTATTGCCGCATGAAAATAAGAACTCCGTCTCCAACACACATACACACACACACAAAACGTAATATAATCTCGCCGGAGAGAACTTTAGAGCCTATAACATTTCGGAAGAGGAATTTTATAAGTTCGTATTTATTAAAAAAATGTTCGTTTATTAATCTTGTTTACCAGTACTGGCGTCCGGACGCGTTCTTTGTTGAATTATTGCCTCGTGTGTCTGTTCATCTCGCGAGTTTGTTGAAAATTTATATACTAACAGTTTCTTCGGGCGGTTTCGTTCCTTTAAAATAATAATAAAATGAAAAAGATTCCTATGCTGATAAAGATTGTCGTCTTCTTTTCTCATAAGAGACGATGTTACTGTTTGATCGGTACATAAATATCAATCACGTCGTTTGGGTTCTTCGACAAATGTTCTTTCCATAATCGTAACAATAATATATCTTGATATATATATATATATATATATATATATATATATATATATATGTATGTATGTATGTTTATAGACTTGAAATAACATCAATAAAAACACAATATTAATTTGGCAAACAACGAGTCACTGAATTAAAGAACAGACGTTGTACCACAACCCCACGTCGACTTCGACTCCCGCGAACAGCGAAATCGGCAAGATATTCAGCAAATGCGAAACGGAATGCCTGTAGTGTACATACGAATACACGGTAAATATTTGTTCTTCACTTATAGTAAATTTATATGCTCTCGGTTTCGCCCTTTTTCTATTTATAAACAAGTCGTATAGATTTTCGTCGAATGCATAACACGATATCATATGGGTGTGTGTATGTACATACAAACACTCACACACACACATACATACACACACATACACACACACATATATATATATATAAATATATAATTGTGTGCAAAAATGGAAGTATGTTTTTTGAAGAAAAAATGATTTTCAAGAAAAATGGCGAAATATTTTCTGATCAGACGAAATAAAAATTGTACTTTTTGGATCTAAAGATCAAAAACAGTTTGTAAGAAGAGGTTAGAATAGTCAATATGACCCAAAGTACGTATATGTTAACTGTAAAACATGTTGAAACGAAAATCAATGTTTGGAATTGTTTTTCATATATTGGTACAGGGAGTATATTTTTCATCAAAAGTCACATAACAGTCATTTTATATGTATAAATATTAGAAAATACAATATTTCCATACGCTGAATAGAACATGCTATTAAAATGGGTATATCAACAGGACAACTACCTTAAGCATACAAGAAGATTAGCAAAAGACTGGTTTATCAGTAATAAGATTAATGTTTTAGAATAACCGGTGGGTGTCTATTCCTGTTGAAAAATATAAACAGTTAATTGATTCAATGCACCAGAGATGTGTTGCAGTATTGATCAGTAAAAAATATTGGACTTAATATTAGGTTCTAAGATTTTAAATTAATTTTTATTAATTCGTTGCAATTTTTGCATAATTAATAATTTTATCATTTGAAAAAATGCAATTTTCTTTGTATTATAAAAAGAGATATAAATTCTATTTTTATTATTGAACTGTAGCTGATTCACTTTAACACAAATTAATTTTAACCCAAACACCACAATGGTTTAAAATGTTCAATAATCACTTATTATTTATAAATATATCGACCAATGCATTTCGATAGCGACGCCATCAGATTTTAACAGAAATGCTCTGACGATGATGGCGTCGCCATCGAAATGCATCAGCCGATATATTTTACTTATTATTTATATAATAAGTGATTATTGAACACTTTAAACCATTGTAGTTTTGGGGTTGAAATTCATTTGTGTTAAATCTATTTGTATTTTCTTGAAGCACATAAAAAAGTATTAAATTCATAGTTGTTAATGTAATTAGATATTCTTGCAGTAAATAATAAATATAAATTAACAAATATTGCTATTTTTGCACATAGTGTATATATAATTGATAAAGCTTATATTAATCCATTGCTGAACGAAATTCCCATCGAATGTTACTAGTTCTTCTTAATTATCTTTCCAAGATACTTTAATTTTTTTTTACTTCACCGATCTCTTCCATCATTCACTTCCATTATATTTCATAATTTAAATCGGTGATAATATCTATTTTTAGTCTTCTTCTATCTTTTAATTTCCATTTAATATGGATTTTAGTCCATATATTGTCATTTATTTTCGGTATGTATTCTGTGTTTGTTCTTGTTTTTTGATATAATTCGTGTCTTTAAAAGATATTATCATTTATCCAAAATCTTTCATTTTGGTTTATATCGTTTGACAATGAGTCTCTTTCTGGGCTTTATCATGTAGGATTTTCCAATAAGCGCTTCAGAAGTTTAAATGGAAATAAAATAAAAACTATTTAACTAATGAGTCATTATTTTTTTTATTTTGAAGAATATTCTATGGCATTAATGATGGAGCACAATTTCACTCATACGACAACCACAACTTCGATTCATTTAGTGCGTTCGTTTAGTCAAATTTTTAGTAACTCTTTCACATAATTGTGATCCAATTTCATGAATTACACATTCAATGTTTATTTTTAATGCTTCTGTTCTCAGAAAATAATCCAATGGAGTTAGATCACATGATTTTGATGGTCCATTCATGGGTCCATTTTAGACTAATTAAACTTTTGTTTCAATAAGTCTATTGAAGTTTTTATAATTTCTAAGCGTTGTTGAAGTGTTAAACTATCCATGATAATTTATCAAACTATACTAAGTTGAAATACCAAAATGAGTTTAAAAAATCAAACATGGCTATTACCAGCTGTCAAACTTCTAATATGCTTATTAGAAAATCCTATTTAATTTCCCAATCAATAATTTTCCTTGTCTTTCGGTGATCTCCTCTTCTTGCATATATATATATATATATATATATATATATATATATATATAAATAAATAAATAATGACTCACTGACTACCATTTTTCAGCAATAGCGTGCATCGCTAAAGTACGTGAATGACTTAACGCTCGCAGCATCAATATTAGCTTCCATGTCGATTGGTGTAAAGGAACTGTACGCGTATCAGCTAAATCGTCATGTCTGAACAGTGGCTGTTCTCGACACGCGCGCCTCGTCGTCGTCGTTGATAAATGGTTCTCGTTCGTATTGAAAAAAGATTCCGTACGTTTCGTTTTTTTTATATTACCCTGTACAGCTGTTGTACGTAACTGGCTTAACAATTCCCCGAGTTGTTCAAACAACACAGATATGCTGCGTTATGTAAACGATACTTGGAGCTGTTTCTTTTTCCTCTTTTTTTATATACACAATGCGATAATCAGTTAATATGGAAATTGTGTATGAATTATTAATAATCTATAATTTTAAGGTAATTTTCTATGTTTTTCATTTGAAATTATTGTTAAAGTGGAGAGAAATAATTGGACTTTAACATAAATGGATTTTCTGTATCCTAAATTTTTCATCTTAGTTTTGTTATCTCAGGAAAAGTTTCAAAAAGTCTGAGCATTTTTCTCTGTAGCTGGTCAGTTACCTTCTGCACCCACCAATCAATCTTATTTGGGCTACCCTATATAAATATATGTATTAGGTTTTGTAATATGTAATGTCGAATTTCTCATCAGTCACAAGTTGATCGTTCAAGGATTAGTTATACGTTTAAAAATTATAAGTCTTTTTTTGTCCATTTAAATTTCATACAGTTCTTATTAAGTTGCCGTTATTTTTTTAAAAATGTTTGTATAACTGTAATTTTTGCAAAATTTGTATAATGGTGTCAACCAAGAAATTAAGGGTTATTTTTTGTACGAGTTCAAATTGGGTAATAGCGCGACACATACAGCTCACAATATGAACACTGTGTTTGTCGATGGTACCATTAATAAACGAACCGTACAGAGATGGTTGTAAAAATACCGTTGTGGAGGAAAGGATTAAAAGAATAAGCCTTGCGAAAAACCACCTGCCCTTGTTGATGATGACGTTCTTCGAGTACTGGTGGAAACTGATATTTCTCGAACATTATCTTCCTTTACAGAAAAACTTGGGGTGTGTTGCAAAACCATCATTAACCATCATAAAAACATGAGAAAGGTTACAAAGTTAGACAAATAGATTTGAAATGATTTGAATGATCAGAAAATGCAGCAAAGATTTGAAATTTGCAGTTAACTTTTTTCGAGGAATAATATGATGCACTTTTCGAAAAGAATTGTAACCTGCGATGAAAAATGGATCAGCTACGACAACAGAAAGCGATCGGAATATTGAATTAATTGTGGTTAACATCCAGGAAACACATCGAAGCTATCTCTACATGGCCAAAGGATTATGGCGATAGTATGGAGGACTGCGGGGGGTATCGTTCATTATTTATTCTTGATGTTTGGACAAACAATAACTGTTCAGTCATATAGTCTTGAAGTTAAAGAAATGCATAGAAAACTTATCCTAAATTAACCAATAGACATATAGCCATATTCCTTTACGACAATTCAAGATTACATGTAGCGCAAATAACCTTGCAAAAGCTGAATGACTTAGGCTACGAGATTCTGCTGCATCCTCCATACTAGCCTGATCTTTCAACAATAGATTATCATTTATTTCGCAGTTTGGAACACTGCATACGAAATAAGACCTTTTGTAATATGAATAAGGTCAAAAAGCCCTTTCTAAAGACCGTAATTTTTTCGAAAGAGGATTTTTTTCTAGAAACGTATTGGCAAGTGTGTATACAAACTATTAATAGTATTTATTTTGATTAATAAAATGTTTATTTGAATTAAAAAATCAATTTTGATATCTCTTTAATAATCCCACATTTTATATTATACGGCCTAATATTTGTATATGTACACATATATACATGTGTATGTTTGGATGTGTTATTGTATTCAAACATATAAATAAATAATACACGCAGATCGAACGCGTAGGTTGTTCCAATCTGATTGTAAAAAAATATGCACACGGTTACAAAGAAACGCGAACTACAGAAAGAAAGGATGAATCTATCATGTCACGAGAATATTCGTACTTGTACATTACAGAACGGAATTGGTATGAGTCGGAGTACGGTGGCACGAGACCGGGTACACGACGAGCACGGAACAAGCAACAAAAGGAAAAAGCACACGCACACACACACATACGCACATACACTTTCTATAGAGGACCGATCGTCATGTAAGAACGGGACGACGGGGATAAAAATATTGCCCGTTCGAGTATGACTCATAAATCTGTATTCATACAAAACAATTTCTGTTACCCGATTTGAATAATGTATTAGTTGATATAAGCGGGCCGACGCCGAGAACGAACGCTTTTGGTTGCTTGCTTATCGTGTGTGTATGTGTGTGTGTGTGTGTGTGGCGTTCCGAAGCTCGGAAAAAATTTTCACGACGGTGCCATAGGACGCCAGACCGTGCGCCGACACTTCTCGCCGACGAAGGATCCGTCGCTAAATCCGCAATGACATGAAAATGCTTTTGTCGACATTCGAACTATATTATTATTTCGTTTTTTTTCTTCTCTACTATTTCTTATGATGATACAAAATGATCTCTGTTGTCTGAAGAACGGAACGGTGAATAATGTTCGGATTCATTTCACTTATATCTATCTATTTATCCATATATATATATATATATAAACACAGTCAGGTAAAAAATAATTATTAAGATATTATAAAATTTTATGAAAATAAATTTGTAATATGTGCATAATACTAATTATAAAGACAGATAGAGATATATATATATACAGGTAATCCCCGTACAGCACAGAACTTTTATAACACGGTTCGAGAACTGGAGAAAACCCTCATACAACACAGCAACCTAGAACACAGTTTCACTTTAACACGGTTTGAGAATTAGATAAATCCCTGTAAACGCCTAAATTTTTTAAGAATAAAATTCGAAATTAGGGAAATTCCCGTACAACACGAACCGAAATAAGAGCTTTTAAGTGCACAAGATATCCCCATTGGAAATTTTTCATTTGAGTGACGATGTCATATCAGATTTACCTGCAGAATTTTGGAATTTATTAGAATTTGAAATCCATTTTGTTCGTGGATTATTAAGTACATTTTAAAACTTTGTGTTTTTGTTTTTACTACATTTTACATAGAATAAAAATTTTCGGGTGCGTATTATTCAACCTTTTTTAGAAATGATAATCATGTTTTTCATGTTTGTGAATTAATTTGTAGCCCTGAACTATGTCTGGCGGAAATAAAAAAATACCTTTACAAAGGCATTTCATCTCACTAGAACAAAAATTACAGATTTTTCTCTTAGTTAAAAGCAATCAATCTAAAATAACAGATTTTTTTGAGAAAACTAGAGCATAGAACTAAAGATGATGCTAAAGAAAGTTCAGAGGATGAGGATATCTTGTCAAAAAAAAAACGCCCTCGATTAATGGTGAATATTAGTGATGACGAAGAAAACAATGTTTAATATATATTAATATGCCATACTTTTAATGAAAATATACTTTATTAAATATATTTATCCTAACTATAAAAATATTATAGTATGTTTTTCTAATTTTTGGAACCTAACTCCCTTTTTTGCATTCTTTGTTTCGTATAACAAGGATTCGTATACATAACAACCGTGTTATATATATATATATATATATATATATATATATATATATAACATATATATATTGAATTAGAAAGGTAACTATTCACTGATGGATAGAGTTTTGGTTGATTTTGACAACGTGCCATTTTGTGACATATTAGTGTTAAACGTCGTTTGAAAGGTGATATTTCAAAAATATTTTAAAATAGATTTCAACAAAATCGGTGCAATTAGTCAAAAGTTATTAATATTGAAGTAGAGTGAAAATTAAGTTATTTTGCACACATTTTTCTTTTTATTATAAAAAGAGAAAAACGTTGCACAAGCCCATAAAAATTGCCATGTTTATGGAAACGATGCTCTAATTAAACAAATAGTATCAATTGGTTTATTCGATTCGAGATAAAAATTTTGAAGTGAAAGATTCATATCATTCTGGTCTGTCTGTTTTGAAAAATCTCGATGAAATCTAGAAAAAAATTAAGGAAATCGATATGTAAACAACTATGACTTAACATTGATTTAACATTGCTAGGGAACTTAACATTGATTATTACATTTTTTTTGAAGATTGACTACACAAAAAGCTCAATGTTTGGATGTCATACGATTTGATAAACTGAATTGTCATGTGAAAATCGCTTGTAAAACAAACAAAATCGCACTATTTTTGATAAGACTGTTAACGGAGATAAAGAATGGATTTTATAGGACAATAATATTCAAAAAATGGTGATCGAAGCGGGATGAGGTATCATATACGATTGCAAAGCTTGGATTGACACCAAGAAAGGTGATTCTGTGTGTCTAGTGGAATTGAAAAGGAGTCGTTTCACTGGGAAAAACGGTTGATTATGATCTCTATTGTTAATAGTTAATACAATTGAAGCGTTTGATTCAGGGAAAACGTCTGAAATTAACAAACAGAAAGGGTGTTGTTGACAACACCGGACTATACACATCTTTGAAGACTCTGCAGAAATTGAGAGAGTTTGACTGGGAAGTTTTGATGCACCCACTATATAATCCTAACTTGATACTACCTGATTACAATTTATTTCAGTTATTGTACAACTCTCTTAGGGAACATTTCTCAGTTCAGATATTATAAAATTGCAATAAAATGGAAGAAAAATTTTGTAAGAGTAATTCGAGTGCAATTGCATAAAGTAGAGACTTCAGTTTCTGAAACCAGTATTAGAAGACGTTTTCACGATGCTAAGTTGAGGGGCTATGTGGCCAGAAAGAAACCTTTATTGATATCTGCTCATAAGAAAGAAGATTAAATTTTGCCAAAAAAATATGTGAACAAACCATTGGACTTTCAGAAACGAGTATTTTTTAACAACGAGATTAATTTTGAAATAATTGGAAATCTTTAACCTTAAACAGATTGGCGAATTAGCTATACTAATATTAAAATTTACATGCGTATGCAACCAATTTTATGTCATGGTGTGGACAGATTATACATTATTAAATTAATTAATACATTGAAAATTTACATCAATCTTCTGAAACAAAAGGATTGGGTCGAGCTTTTACTTTTCATCAGGACGTCTTGAAGCTTATAGCTAGAATAACTAAAGAATTTTTCATAAACTATGAAGTAGATTTACTTGAATGGTCATCGATATCTCCCGATCTTAATCATATTGAACATTTGTGGGATGAATTGGATCTCAGGATTTCCACATCTTCCAAACACAAAAATACTCAATTTAAAAAAAATTTTTTGGAAATATGGTTTAGTTTGGATCTCAGTGCTTCACAAAACCTGGTAGAATCAATGCCTAAAAGGCTTAACGCTGTTCTGTGGAATAATAGCAGTCATAAAAAATTTTAAAAAATAAGTGTTTTGATTTTTTATTTGATTTTTTCTGTATTTTTTAACTTTTGGTACTAGACTTAGAAGTAATTTTTGTGTAAATTATAATTCGTTTGAAGCGTAGTTACTAATTCCTTATTAAAATAACTATTAATAATTAAGATTTATTAAACAGTGTTTTATTTGTAGATATTTTGATTTTTCCACACAATTTTCCATTTTTAAGTTATTTTTTTCATTTCAACTAACTTTTGGAGAGAACAGTATGTGGCGGTTAAGGTTGTATATTTTGGATAATTATTATGTTTTTTTATATATTTTTATAAATTAGATGTAAAAAATTAATATTTTTTTTTTATTAATTTCATTTGCTATTTTCTATAAATACTTCTATATTTTAGAGCTAGAGAGAAAATTTGTATTAGGTATATGTGTTTTATATATATATATATATATATATATACTTCATCCCTGTGTATGCAATTTATAAAAAAGCTCCGTCGCCCCGGGCGCCGTCGAATATTTTTTTTATTGTTTTTGTTGTTCTGCCCCGGCCACTGTTTGTTTAAGCATTATCCTGGAGGCGAAACGACGTACGAATGTACGAACGAACGGGAACCGAGCGCGGAAAACAAAAATAAATATTTGTGGATTTATGTTATTTGTTGTTTCTATTTCACGGCATGTCCTGTGGACCGTGACAAATTCGTCACGACATCGGCGGATTTGGTCAATAATTTATAGACTGCCTGTTTGTAAAAGATCACGATTATATATATTATTATTTTTTTCTGTTTGGAGAAAAAATCCGACCGGACATTTCGAATAAATCTTCGGTTCGAACATGCGCGTGCGGAATCTCAGATCGATCTCGGATATTTCGGATAAGACCGTACTTAATTCTTTTATTAATTGAAACAACGTAGATAATATCATCTTGATTACTCGATGTTATACGAAGGATGGTTCTTGAGGATATAGTTGCTATTACACCCATTGGTTCGATCATATTCGATGTTGTAACAAACATATCTGGTTTGTTTTTTGTGGTTCTGTTTTGTCAGACGGAGGTCGCGCGTTCGAGATTCTTCGACCGGTCGAGTTTCTTACATTATTAGTTAATGGGTGGGAGTAAAAAGGGGACGAGGGTGTAATTTATATCGAGTGGAATCATACAATACATATATTTATTTGTCTCTATTCAAATATTCTATTGTTTTTAAGCCAGTGGAAGTTATTTATCGTTTTTAACAACATGGATTGTATATTCAATTACCTTAACTTTATATCATTAAACTGTTGTTTCAATAACTCTATTGAAGTGTTTACAATTTCTAAGCGTTGTTAAAGTGTTGAAAGTTCTATGATAATTTGCCAAACTATACTGAGTTAAAATATCAAAATTAGCTTGAAAAAAATCAAACATGGCTGTCACCAGCTATCAAAATTATGATATTCTTATTGAAAAAACCCTTTATATCTGGTACAACTTATTAATACTAAAAGAATATTTATGAATGAAGTTAATAGGAAATTAACTAAGAAATACTTGATAATTAATTAAGGATTACTTGAAAAATCCTGCCAACAAAAATTAATAAAAGAAATGTAAAGTAGCAAAGTCAATAAATTACAGATCATAATAAATTTACCAAAATAAAAATACACTTGTGTCTCATTAGATAGAGCGTTAAACACATTTTGTAGATTTTATGCATCATTCTTATTAATAAATTTTAAGAATGTTCAGTTCTTACATTGATTTGCTGGAAATAAACGTTATAATAAATTTACACTAGTGTATATTTGAATTATATATATATTAGGCGTCGGAAACTTATGACCCGCGGGTCACCAAGTGACCCATTTGATAATTTCAAATGACCCACTTGAGCTCCGCAAATAAACTATAATATATAAAAATAAATTATGAAATGAATTCTTCAAAATTAATATTATTTGAAACTGACATAAAAACTAAAATATTTATTTTCTTTCATTTGTGTAAAAGCTAATATGAGAAAAAAATATCGATGAAAGCAATCTAAATATGTTCGAAAGTTAAATTTTGAACATTAGAAGTGAATTTGAAAGTAGATTTCAAAGTTTTAATAAGCACGGTGAAATGTTTACATTTATAATAAAGCCTGATAAAATAGACGAAAATATTTTAAATTTGCAGTATTTTGAATATCTTAAAATTGACAATTTAAGTTTAGAAATGATTGATTTTAAAAGTTCAACGTTGTGGACGGATAAATTCAAGACGGCGAGGAAAGATTTAGAAAAAAACGGAAGATAATCACCTTCTTATGGTATCATTGTGTTGGGAGTCACTTCCTACAAAGTTTTCATCTTTGAAAAAAAATAGTTTTGCTAATTGTCCGCGTTCGGTTCTACTTATGAATGTGAGCAAATATTTTCACACATGAAATTTATTTTAAGTAAGAACAGGAGCAGCTTAACTACCGAAAATTCAGACGCTTGTATTTGTCTCAAGGTGACTAATTATAAACCAGATTTGACTAAATTGACATCACAAATTCAGCATCAGGGGAGTCATTGAAAACGAAGAGAACGTTTATAAATAAAGTTCATAATTTAATGAACTAAAACTTGACAATTATATTTGTTTTTATAGTAATTACAATTATAATTTTGAATTTTTATATTTTAAAAGCATCTTGTAATTATTTTTTCAATAAGATTTATCTTATTATTCACTAAAAGACTGTTTTAAAATGAAAATACCACTGACCCGAAACGTTTTCTTAATAATCACATTTTTGCTGATTTTGACCCGCAACCAAAAAAGATTGCCGACGCCTGATATATATTATGTTAGGTAAAAAGTCCCTTTACAAATTCAAGAGTGAATCAAATATATTTTTTATTTTTTTTATAAATCTTTTATTAAATGAAATATATTTTGATTTAAGCCCTTCTGCCAGTTTTTGGATAGAGCCATTATTCCATTGATGTAAAACTTCTGAAATTTCTGGCCAAAAAAAGAGATAATTAATTTTTGCAGATTTCTATTGAAATTAAGTTGACTCCATTAGGAAAATTCTGCAATGATAGTCTGACTGTGCAAGGTCAGGATTATACGGCGATTGCAACAAAACTTCCCAGCGAAGCTTTTTCAATTTTTATCGACTCTTAAAAGAAGTGTGTGGTCTGGTATTGTCATGATGGAAGACATTGACACTCTTACAATTTACTAATTTCGAACGATTTTCCTGAATTGATCATTTCAATCGTAATTATTGTTTATAGCAGAGATTAAAATCAACCTTTTTTGTCTAGCAGCAGCATTTCATAGTTGACGATTCTCTTCCAATATCACCAGAAACAAAAATAACTTTTCTTGATATCAATCCGAGCTTTGCAATCGTTTATAGTGCCTCATCTTGTTTCGACTACGATATTTTTCGTATATTATCCACTTTTCATCATCCGTTATTAATTTTTTAGAAATGGCTCAATTTCGTTCTGTTTCAACAGCGATTTGAAAATGGAAATTCGGTTTATTAAATTTCTTATCGTCAAATTTTGTTGCACACAAACATTAAGCTTCTTTGTGTATCCAGCTTCAGACAAATGATTAAAAATTATTTAATGATCAATGTGTAGCTCCTTAGTTATGTTATAGCTGCTTATATTTTGATTTTCTTTACTTTTTTGCGAGATTTCATCGACATTTTCCACAATGGGCCATCAGGATGAGGTGCATCTTTTATTTGAAAATTTTCACAGCATCGTCTCCAAAACACGGCAACGTTTTTATGGGCTTACGTATCGTTTTTTCCTTTTTTATAATAAAAAAGTAAAATTTGACAAAAATGTTCCTGATGGTCACTCATCTTAAATATTAATATTTTTTTACTGAATGCACCAATTTCGTTTAAATCTATTTTAAAATGTTTTGTGGAATGTCATTATTCAAATGATGTACAATATTAATATTATGTCATAAAATGGCGCAATGTCAAAATCAACCAAACTTTCATCCATAAGTAAATAGTGAAAATACTCTTTCCTTAACCAAATAAATATATATATATATATATATATATATATATATATATTTGATATATTTGTGTGTGTATGTATGTGTGTTTGTGTGTATTCTTGTGGTACATTTGTCAGTTTATTTGTCCTGTATGTATTTGTTGTAGACCTTTTGCGTACTCGCGTCACATAACATTCATATCTCTGGCTTTATGATGAATGTGCAATTCTGAAATAAACATCCAAAATTTAACCGTTCCGTAATATGAATTATGTATTTAGCCGTGTATGGAGGTGTAGCCGAACGCGCGCGGCATACACAGACACATGCATACCGGAAACATGGAAATATCGCATAAATAATGTATGCTGAGCGTACGACCACCTTTGTTCGACGCCGCTATTTGCACCGAATTTTTATCGATACGTTAAACGAACGGGCTAGTGTTTTGTGTTTTTTATTTTCTGTTTTTGTTTTCGGTACAAAAAAAAAATAATCCCGACGCCCTATCCACAATTGACAAATCGCGCGTGCCGACGCCCCGCCGATCGTCGACGTCGTCGTCCGCGCTTGTAAATCATTATTCGTTCGAGTTTTATTATCCGACATTATTGTAAATTATAAACTGTGACCCCGACAACACGGATACAACAATGTCTCTTTGTGCCGATTGTCATTGTCGAAGTTCGATAAAACGGACCATGTGTGGGTGCACGGGGATGATATGGTCTATAGGGATGGATTGGAAATTGTAATGAAAATAATAAACATATTACGTCCATTCAAGATAACAAATTCAATGAGAGGATTTTTTTTAATCTTCCGTATGTACATTTTTTTAATATAGTTACTGTGGGGGTCGAACTGACTTCAAGAAATAATATTATAATACTATTCAATAAATTTACATTTATTGGTATTTTACATAGTAATATAAATATATTTTAAGCAGTTTATATAGGGTTATCCAAATGTGACGCCTAGATTTGTGATTTATTAAAGAAACTATACACATGTTTCCTTATACATCACACTATACACATGTTTCTTTTTAATAAAATACAAATCCAGGCATCATATCTGGATGATCCTCTATAATGAAAGAATTATTTACTGTAGTTAAAACATCACAATATAGTGTTTTTTGTATATGTACATTTTAAATTTGTCCCATTATAAGATTGTCTTGTGATTTTATTTCTGGAATTGCGTTGTATATCCCATGAAATACTTATGCTTTAGCTTTATCAAACTGTGGTCTTTTTATATCAAAAGATTTAATTTCATAACGTTTTATAATTTCGTCAAAAGTGGATGGTAATTGTATCGGTTAATTTTAAATATTTTCATTGAATAATAATCAAGTAACTATAATACACAATAAAATATTTTTTTTATTATTATAAAGAACTATTTAATCCAAGAATTATATTATTCTGATAATAGCGTATCCGAAAATGTTGTACTGGATTTATGTAAACCTTTAGTTGATTTTGGACACACCCTCTTTTTAGATAATTGGTATTCGTCACCAAAACTGTATCGAAAATTTCATTTGGAAAAAATTAATACTATCGAAACAGTCAGATCTAATAGAAAGAATATGCCAAAAGATCTCGCAGCGACCAAATTAAAAAGATTTGAAGTTTTTCCAAGATCTTGCAATAGTATCTTAGCTGTAAAATGGAAGGACAAAAAAGATATATATTTGCTTTCTTCTAAACATTTCAAAGGAGAAATGATTACAACAACAACAAAAATTAGAAATTATACCAACCAAAATGGAAACATTACAAAACCTAATATAGTTTTAGATTGCAATGATGGTATGGGTGGAGTAGACTTGTAAGATAGCTATTTATCATCTTTTCCTTTAATGAGAAAATTTACAAAAAGTTACAGAAAAATATTCTTTTATCTAATGGATATGGAATCTTTTTAATACCTCTATTCTATTCGGTAAAATAACAAACGTACCAAAACCCAAGAAATATTCCCTTTCAAAAATTGTTAATAAGTTTTTTAATCAATTTAAGAGTTTTACTATAATGTTAATGTGTGTGTGTGTGTTTAAAACTTTAATAAAACAATGATTTCAAATACCAACTCGCTGCGAATTGCTTTGGACGGATTTGCCACGCGTGCATGTTAATTAATTGCCAGCGTAACTGGTTAATAGAAAAAATGGTGTTAGAATGAAACTTGATTTTTTTTAGTGAAAAATCAAGAGTTTTATTGCCATGGTATTGAAAAATTATGATTGACATGAGAAGATGTTGTGAATAATAATAGAAAATATATTTTGAATTAAAATTAAGAAGTCAATTCCTTTTTTCATTTGAAAATTTTCTTTTAAAAAAACGCATTATTCACGAGATGATCCAATTTGTTATTTTATCAATCCCCTTTTTTGTATATATATCTGTATAAAGTATAACACTTTCATTAATTTTTCACATCGGACGCGAACCTCTTTCATTATTTAACAAAGGGATCGGCTCGCAAATCGAACCGTGTCATTGGATCGTTTCGAGCCCGCGTCACATTCCACACTAATCCGTCACGCTAACAACCGGACGACGAACTCTCGCCTTTATGAATAAAATAAACGGGCACTGTTCGACGCCGATTCGTTTGCGTCGACCTTGACTTTAACGGTACACCGAGCATTCCGGTTAATGAAGTCAAGTAGCGAGATGGTAGTTGACAAAGGTCTGACACTGAAAAGTTACACGCCGGACACGTACCACTCTCGGCGACTCGCTGTTCTCATTACAAACTCCGTGTTGGAGGTTCGAAAAAGTCGTATTTCCTATATTACGTTTATTTGTTGTTTATTCGGAGAGTTTATCTGCAATGTAAAGGTAATTGTTTTCGAGATTGGTTAGGTATGGTCGATAGAGCTAATATAACTTCATCGATGCTATCCCCAAAACAGTTTTATTAAAATCCATAGATGTGTTGTTTCATCTTATCGACATAGAAGGGACACATTTTGGATAAATATGTGGATTTTCGGTAAAATAAAGAAAAGTTTTTGAAGTGAAACTTCTTTAGTGGCGTTGGGGTAAAATTTTTACATGAAACGGAAGCGGAACTCTAGTATGCATATAGCGTACGGAGAGGGGTAATGAGGCCCATTATGCATGCGCGTCGGTTGAATATGCTTGAGCAGGCAGTACGTTGTATTTAATATATTTGTCATTGTTTTGTTAGTAATTGTTATTTACAATTAGTCTGTGAATTGTGTTTAAATAAGATTGTTATTTAGTGTAATAACATTAATATTTTTTATAAGTATATTAATTTATATAATCTCCTATTATAATATTAAGCTAAATAACCATACAAATAAGACTACATTACATCCACGTGGTTATTTAAAAATGTATCAAATCAACGTGAAATTGAGGTTATAGACATGTATACCAATATATATAGTATTTTATAACATGTATATACATTTAATCTATTTATCAAATAAAAGAAATACTATTAAAACACGTGGTATTTAAAAATTATCGAAACCTATAACAGCTTTGAGGTTATCTGATGTTTTATTTGTAACAATTTTTCACAATAATTTTATTTATAATTATGATCAAATTATTCTACACTTTTATCAAAAAATGTTATATTAAAATTATTATGAATTCTTTGTTCTCAGGTGTCATTTTGAAAATTTATTGAATTTTAAGTGGTGTTACAAAATTATCAATTATCAATAAATAATATCTAAATAGATGCTATTTATTGTAGTTATATATTATTTGTAAGTATTTCCTTTAATTGTTTTATTTTTAAAACTTTGATCTAATTGTATACTATATATTATACTATAGTAATATAATAGTAATTAAAAAAAAGTTTTTTTACAGGCTTTAAGATGGTAAAGTCTATTGAGTAAAAATTTTACTTATCAAAAACCAATTGTATCGTTTATACCTACTCAGTCATCACCGGAGGAAGCAATGGAAATCGAAGAAATTCCAAACGAAAACGAATAAATTTTTATAATTCATAGTTTTATAAAAGTTTTAATTTGAAAATAAATATTAATCTTACTTAACACATTGTATGCGGGCAACGTTTCGACGACGTCTTTCGCATACTATTACTAGAGCGCGAAAGACATCATCGAGACGCGTTGTCCGCATACGATGTGTTAATATGAAATAATTGTAAAAATTTAATTTATTTAAAACATTGATCATTTCTACTTAAATTTTTATCCCGTGTATTTACCGCTTCTCTCCCTACTACATTTCTTCATTTTGTTACTTGCTTTATTCTGAAGAATTTGTTCATCTACGAGTTTTAGGCATACGCTTGTCCGTGTACCTTTTGATTACATTATTGAAAAGAAGTTTCACTTCTGGCATGTGTATATAAGTACACATATCCTTTTTTTGTTATTAAAAAAGTTCGGTTTCTTTTCCGACACACGGTGTACATTTACATCATTAATCCACCACACACATGTATCTAAAACCGAATTCTCAATGTATCGTTCGCATATAACAACAAAATGAACCAGAAAGCATGGAGCAGAAAAGAAATATGTACGTCGAAACCATGTCGAGATGAAAATAATTCCGCGAAGACAAAACGCGCGTCGTCGAGAACGACAACGTATAAAAATGCAACATCTCAGCACGTTTTTCCATTTTACGGTCGAAGAACTCCACGTCGTATCTGATTGGAATGCAGCGGACAAAGGTAGCGGCAGTCTTAGACTTAGGGACGTGGGCGTCGACCACATCGTCTAGTCACCAATGTCGGTTCTTGTATGTTGATGACGTAGGTGGATCGATGGATTGTTATCAGCGACATCGATTCGATTGATTTTTTTACTATCAACCCTTTGTTCTTCAATGTCAATGTCGATGAAAGTAGTTTAGAAAAATTCTATAATGAAATGAATTATCTGTTCTTGTACTTTTTTTGAACTTCCTATCATATTTTTTAGTTTTAGAATTATTTTTTTTCACATCAAATTGGTAATATCAAATTTTCCACACAATAATTCGAATCGAAGCCGAAGTGTGACGGGTATTTTTTTCCATTGGATACTTGCCAACCGCACAATCGGCATGGATTGCGATTGTTGACTACGCAGTGTTAAGAGAAATTATCACTCGACGTATTGATTTTTTTCGTCGTTCTATTATTATAGAGTTTTACGTTTATATATATATATATATATATATATATATATAAATATATATAAATATATATATCTATTATATACATACATACATATATATATATATATAATCCATAGACGAAAAAGATTAACATTAGAAAATAGAAAAGGTGTAATATTTCACCTTGATAACGGTATGAGAAATAACCAAAAAAAATAAAGCAGTTTGAGTGTGAAATTATAACATATATGTCATATTTTTCTATCCTGGTACAATTAGATTACCATCTATTTCATAGTCTCTAGAACAAAATAATGTGAATTAGTTCAATAGAAAAAATGGTGTTATAATGGAGCTTAATTTTCTTTATCGCAAAATCAAGAGTTTTATTGTCAGGGTATTGAAAAATTATTATTAACATGAGAAGATGTTGTGAATAATAATGGGAAATATATTTTGAATTAAAATTAAGAAGTCAATTCCTTATTTCATTTGGAAATTTTCTTTAAAAAAACGCATTATTCACGTGTGTGCATAGATAGATATGTAAATAACAGATAGAAAGATATATATATATATATATATATATATATATATATATATATATATATATATATATATAATCCACGTATAACACGGTTGTTACGTTCCTAAAAAATACCTTCTTATGCGAATCCGTGTTATACGAAACAAAGAACTAATGCAAAAAAGGGAATTAGGTTCCAAAAATTAAAAAAAACATACTATTATATTTTTATAATTAGGAGAAATATATTTATTTAAACAATTTTCATCAAAAGTATTACATATTAATATGTATTAAATAATGTTTTCTTCGTTATTACTTATAAGCACCATTAACCGAGGGAGTTTTCTTTTTGACAAGATATCCTCATCCTCCGAACTTTCTTCAGCATTATCTTGAGTTCTATGCTCTACTTTTTGCAAAAAAACTGTTATTTTAGATTGCTTGCTTTTAGCTGAGAGTAAAATCTGTAATTTTTGTTCTAGCGAGATGAAATGTCTTTGTAAAGGTATTTTATTATTTCCGCCAGACATAGTTCAGGGCTACAAATTAATTCACAAAAATGAAAAATATAATTACCATTTCTCAAAAAGATTGAATAAAACGCACCCGAAATTTTTTTAATCTATGTATAATATAGTAAAAAGAAAACACAAACTTTTGAAATGTACTCAATACTCCACGAACAAAATGGATTTCAAATTCTAATAAATTTCAAAATTCTGTAGGCAAATTTAATACGACATACACGCTTAAATGAAAAATGTCCAATGAGATATCTTGTGCACTTAAAAGCTCTTATTTCGTTCCGTGTTGTAGGGGGATTTCTCTAATTTCGAATTTTGTTCTTAAAAACTTTAAGCGTTGTACGGGGATTTATCTAATCCTCAAACCGTGTTAGAGTGAAACTGTGTTCTAGGTTGCTGTGTTGTATAAGGGTTTTCCCCAGTTCTCGAACCGTGTTAGAGTAAAATCGTGTTATAAAAGTGCTGTGTTGTACGGGGGTTACCTATATATACTTTTATCTCCTTCTTTCTTTCTTTCTTTATATATATATATATATATATATATATATATATAAACCGACTGGGTAGCACAGTGGTTTGTATCAGCGCGTGTCATGCGGGAGATAGCGTTCGATTCCCAGTCGGAGAGTCCCTCATTTTCGAGGGTTGAGCATGAAGGCCGACAACCTCATCTTGTAAAAAATAACTGTTGAGAAGGGAGTAAACCGCGAATAAAAAAATATTCACCAATCCGCCTGGTCAGCGTGGTGAATATGACCAAATACCAGTGAATGGTAGCATTCATTGAGGCTTTCGTCCAGTAATGGATTGATATGGGCTTTATGATGTGATGTGTGATATATATATATATTATTAAAACATCTATGCATCTCTTTCTGTCTTTATAATTAGTATTATGCTCATATTATAAATTTATTTTTATAAAATTTTATTTCAATTTTATAATATCTCAATAATTATTTTTTACCTAATTGTGTATATATATATATATATATATATATATATATATATATAGATAGATAGATAGATAGATAGATAGATGAATGAATAGATAAAAATGTATGTAAACGAAAAAATATATAGATTAATAAATATGTAGGTTAATGAATACATGGATGAATGCATAGATAAATAAAGAAATAGATCAATAGATAGACAAATTAATGTATAGATAGATAAATAGGTAGAGAGATACGTAGATACATAGATAGATAAATAGACAAATAGATAGATGGATAGATAGGTAGAAACATAAATAGGTAGATAGATAGATATTATATGATTCTCTATGCTCCAAATCTGGATCCAAATCTTTTTTTTTTTTGTTAACGGAGTCATCTAATTAAAAGCGTACCTCATTATTGAAGATAATTTTCTTTGCATAATTTTCGTGAATATTTGTCGTCAGTTTTCATAGTAATAACGTGTTGTTCCTTTATGTAGCGTTTCATGACTAATAATCGTAACAACAGCAGATGAGAAAATGTTATAGTTTGAGGGCTGCCAACTTTACAAAAAAAATGGCACGCAATTTAAATTGTACGGTTGTGATATACTCTATATATAGTACCAAAAATAAAAACAGAAAAGTGTACATCTTCCATATATAAATATATTATATTTTTTTAAGAAAAAAATCCATACCTGTAACGCGATATGAAAAAAAGAAAAGAAACTTGTACACAATTGGACGTCGTCGTCATCGTCGTCAGAGCTGCAGGGGTCGTCATTCAAAATATGAAACGCGAATCTTTCACAAACGTAAGATAAAACAAATTAAAATTTTACAACTGCTCTTTTGACTTCGCCGTCCCTTTGTTTTTATTTCGTTCTTTTCGTCGTCTCATCTTTAAAGAAATCTCTTCCTTCCGTACATGTTTTCTCTACATTAATAATTTATCTGCGATGTTAATCTCTACTTTACGAAAAATATTCTCTTGTAAAATTTTATTGACCGTTTTTTTCCGTCCCTTTCATGTTTACGAAACGATAAGAAAAATGAAAACATTACATTCGGATGTGTATGTGTGTGTGTGTATGATTGTACATATATGGATAATATTTTTATTAGTCAGCCCTACAAACACTAAAAATAAACATTCGGATATTTCACTCGGCCGAAATAAAAATAAATTTGCTTAAAGTTTTCGTCACTATATATGTTAATATATACTGAAAAAGAACCGACGTCGTTCATTCATTTACATATAAAAACACTGCAGAAAATGTACATACGTCGGGCGATCGATCGTCTGTTCCAGTCGCTCTCACGCGTCGACCATCGTCGCGTCTCGTCCGTAATCGAGCGCCGCGACGCCAGTTCTCATCTCGTAGCGGCTTTATTTAATTGACTGCAGTAACTATTTATTCAATCGTTTCATGTGTAAGAAAATTGAGTCTCTGTGTTGTATTCAAGATATTTTTCATTTGTACTAACTTCGTTTCCACTATAAATACATTTTTGTCGAGACGACGTTTCTCTATCTGTTAAGTTTTCGATGGTCGGCGGGAGAGTCTTAATATTTTCAAGTGAGAGTTGTGGCTCGATTTACATTTTTTATATATTTATGTGTTACTGTTCTGTGGAATTTGTATTATTATTATAACTAGTTTTCGTACTGAAAATGATTTAACATAAATCTATAACCAACATTCCAATATAATTTATTGAAAAAGTAAAAAATTGCAAATATTTAAAATTACATATTTTAATCCAAATTATGTGAACCTTCACTGTGTCATAACCTTCACAGTTCGATATTTGATACTTGAGTTTGTAATAAACAAAATTAATGTGAACACAAAATATAGGGTCATCCAAATGTGACGCCTAGATTTGTGTTTTATTAAAAAAAGAACATAAAAAGACTATACATATGTTTAACTATACACCACTTTATACACATGTTTTTTTAAATAAAACACAAATCTAGATGTTACATTTGGATGACCCTATATAATGACAAGGAATTCAATTTCTTGAAAAATATATTTCTTTAATTTACCAATAGATGAAATTTTATCTATACATTTTACTCTGTCGATTAAGAAGAAATTAAATATTTTATTTTTTTGTAAATTTATACACACACACACACACACATATATATATATATATATATATATATATATATATATATAGAGAGAGAGAGAGAGAAAGAGAGAGAGTTACAAATCATTTTCAGTGAATGATTAGTTGAATATAGTATTCTCACATGAAACTAAAATTAATAAATTAGGTTTTCATCGTCACTAACAAGTATAGAAGACAAAAAGAGTAATTCTTAGAGAAAAATGTTGCAAGAGGTCGATAAGTGTGGTAAATAATATAAGAAAACGTGATGAGCAGATGTAAAGAGATTTAAGAAACGTTTGACAGCACAATCGTCCATTTTGATTTTGCAAAGTGTTTTAAAACCAAAATTGGATTAATGAGAGAAATCTGTATCTGGCATAAATTTTTGTATTTCTGTATCTGGTATAATTATCTGTATCTGTTATAAATATACAGCAAGGAATATTAAACGATGGTTCAATGATAAAAGTTTTTAAATTATGGACTAGTTTTTCCAGTTACTATATCTTTACTCAATCGAACATCTCTGATTCTATCTCAAAATACACCTTTCTGCTTCTATCAATTTAATGAAAACATTTGACAAATTATCGAGGTACAATTGATTCCAATTTCAAAGACTCTGTACAAAAAATTTACAAATAGTGTGTGTGTAGAATATTTAGCTCAGTTTTAGCTACTTGTGGTGGCCATACAAAATATTAATGTAAAATTTCTACTGCTTACTAATTAATAAATTAATAAATATTATTTATATTTGTGATTCTATCTAACAAAAAATCTGTTTCGCTTTTTTTGTAGAATAATATTTTATAATTTTACACCAGCATTTGATTGAAATTTTGAGTCATTCTATGTATTTATCTATCTATGTATTTATCAATCTACTCTTCTACCTATTTATTTATCTATCTATCTATCTACCTTTTATATATCTACCTATTTATCTATCTAGAGATTTATGTATCTACTCATCTATCTACCTATAACACAAATGAATTTTTATCTGCAATACCACAATGGTTATGAAGTTTTTATTGATAACTTATTGTTTTTCATTATATATCTATCTACTTGTTTATTTATATAAATATTTATCTATAACCCATCTATCTATCTACTTAACTCTTTATCTACCAATCTGCTTATCTATTTATGTATCTATCTATCTATTTTTCATCTACCTATTTATCTATTGACCTTTTTCTATTTATCTATTTATCTACCTATATATCAATTACCGATTTATTTATTTGTTTCCATATATTTATCTATTTACCAATCTATCTATGTATTTATCTCTCTTTATATATATTTAGCTATCTATTTATCTATGTACCTATTTGTCTACTTTTTTATCTCATTATTGACTATTCTTTACTATCTTTTAGTATAATTTGAGCCACTCTGTGGCTTAGTAGATGCACGAACACTGATAGGAGTCTCGAATATATATTTATGTAATTGTTTTATTGTTGTCAGTAGACATTTTAAACAAGATATCCGTTTCATTTCTCGGATATATTAATCGGGATACCTATTTCATTTAATTCGTAGTCAGTGGGAATTTAATGAACCTAATTAACCGTTGATCTTTGATCGTTCTTCAGAGATTTTGAAATGGGTTGCGATATATCGAATAATTTAATTGCCATTCATATAAGGTAGTCTGAAAAGTTTAATGGACCATGGAATAATTCAAAATTTGTAATCATGTTAATAGATATGACTATTAATTAATACATAAATACATACATATATATATATATATATATATATATATATATATATATATATATATATATATATATATATATATATATATATATATATATATATATATACATATACGCCCGTCCCTCAATGTACGCGGGACTTTTTTACGCGGTCAGATAGATTTCATTTTATATAATTTTTTATGGAATTTATTATATATCAGAGTGACGAAAATTCTTACTTGAACGTATAAAAGCATGATATAAATATATAAATGGTTGATTGTTTTGAATTACAGTAGCGATGGTGAGACCGAATAAAATTTATCTACTTTTGTTTTCTAAAACGTCATTATTTTTTTGTTAAGCTATGTGAAATAAAAATATATTTCTACAACTTTACTAGCTTTTATTTCCAATATTTTTTCTATTGTACTGACAGACTCAATTTACGCGATTTTCATTCAAATTCACGTGGAACGGATACTCCGTGTAAATTGAGGGAAGGGTATATATAAATATATATATATATATATATATATATATATATATATATATATAGTTTTTAAGCATGATCGAACTTTTAATTGAATCGCTATCGAAAGATTTATCTAACCTAAAAAAATACCTTTATCCTACCTTTATATGAGCCATTCAGAAGCCAATGTGATTAAGTCCATTATTTGAAATTTTCATATTTTTGTAAATTTTAATCAAACAAATGTTTGATTAAAATTTACAAAAATATGAAAATTTCAAATAATGGACTTAATCACATTGGCTTCTGAATGATTCATATAAAGGAGTGATAAAGCTATTTTTTTAGGCTAAATAAAACTTTCGATAGTGATTCAATTTAAAGTTCTATCATGCTTAAAAACTCTCTATTATTCTCTTCTCTCTCTCTATATATATATATATATATATATATATATATATATATATATATATATATATATATATATGATCCAGAAAGATAACCATAAATAGATGAGAATGAAATAAGAGAAATTTTTGAAAGAAAAATTCTTGAAGAGCAATGCATTGGATCAGATTAAATAAAAAGTTTTGGGAGAGGCGTTCATTTAGCTATTAATAGAATGAGGGTGATATTTATCATTTATATATATATATATATATATATATATATATATATATATATATATATATATATATAGTTGTTTGTAGAAAATTAAAAATGTGGAATTCAAACAATGAGTAAATAATGTCTCAGAATGTTTAAGAAAATAATTCTTAATGAAAATTTACAAAAATTTTTTTCCTATCTTCTCTCTAATCACTTCAGAAATGATTACATCCTCTACATGTAATCTCTTGAATTATTTAAGGAATTTCTTCCAAGTCAGTCACTGGAATCCTATTACACGTCGGATCACTAGTACCGCCATCGTTCGCCTGCAGCTTCCTGCCGAGCGTGACGTTCCCGTCCGCCACTCTTCAATTATTAATAAATTAATAACGGAGATTTTCGACTCGCTGCATTTTAAAGATTCAACAGAGTTCGTCCGCGCAGTGTGCGTCTCGCCCAATCCGATATTAGTTTTATATAAACCTGCATCGGAACGTTCTGTACGTGAAACGAATGTATTTCCGTTTCGATTGCGACGACGACGACGACGACGCAGGTCCCCCTTCTTCCAGTTCGTGATTCGCACAATCCGATCGGAAAAATGTTCAGGCCGCAAGTACATATTTTCTTTGAACAATCGTCTGCCGTTGACCGTTTATTGGCCGAACCATCTCTTGAGATAACCGCACGGAATCCTCGCCGATGGAATTTCTACGGATTGCGTCGTACGACGTGTATGCGTGTGTGTGTGTTGGGTCGATAGAAACACAGTGTTTATGTTCTTTGTGCTTTTTATTGGGATGTATGCGAATCAATTTACATATACAAATACATGCAAGGGATTTATTTATAAATACATACATATATATATATATATATATATAAAGAGAGAAAGAGAGAGATGTTTAAAAACTTTAATTTTTCGATAATTAGTTCCGAGTTAAAATAAGTATAACTAATTTTGTTCGCATCGTTTTTATCGAACGATTTTAAAGATGATATTTTAAGCTATATTGTCATATCAGCTTATATTAGTCCACTGCTGGATGAAAGTTTTGTTGAATGTTACTACAGATGGTTTAAATGAGACTGTAGGATATAATCTTCATCTTTTAGTCTCATTTAAATCATCAACAGTGGTGCGCAACCTGTGGGTCGCGACCCTTCAAGAGGTCTCAGATAAATTATTGGGGGTCGTGAACATTTTGAGAAATTCTCTTGTTGAAATTCTCGAACCAAACGTTCAGAAAATAGGATGGTTACAACAAATAATGGGTAGCGTAAAATTTCAGTTTTTGAGTATGGGGTAAAAAGCAGGTGTAAAAAGGTTGATATATTAATCATATTTGAGCATACATTTACTGAAACTTTTTAATGTTTTGATTAATGGTTCATCATAACTAAATTAATTATTAGTCATAAATGATTTTTCTTAATTGATGAGCTTTATTATCTTGTTTCCAAAGAAACTAATTTTATCATGAATATATATAATGTTTTCCAGTAAGAATATCAGAAATTTGACAGCTGGTGGTAGTCATGTTTGATTTTTTTAAGTTAATTTTGACATTTCAACTCAGTATAGTTTGTCAAATTATCACTTGCTGATTATGACATACTGATTGGGCTCTAAAGCATCTTAAAGTTGATCGAAATTTTTACAGGAAAATATTGTTCAGTGATAAAGTCAATTTTTGGTTAAATGGCTTTATAAAAAAGAAAATTGCAGAATTTTGAATAAAATCAATCCATAAATCATTGAAAAAATACCACTGCATCTATAAAAAGTAACTGTCCGGTGTGCGTTACATGCTGGTGGTGTCATCGGACTATATTTTTTTCAAAATAAAGCTGGAGATTATGTTATAGTACATGGAGTGCATTACCGAATCATGATTAATGAATTTCTTTCCAAAAATAATTAAAAATGGTTTGCATGATATGTGTTTTTATCAGAACGGTGCTATGTACCATACATCGATGGAAACAATAGATTTATTGGGACAAAAGTTTAATGAGTCTATTATTTTACGAAATGGATCCATCAATTGGTCACTACGATTATGTGATCTAATTCCATTAAAATATTTTTGTGGGGTTATTTTGATAAACCACAAACAACAGAAGCATTAAAAATAAACATTGAACTTGTAGTTCATGAAATTGGACCACAATTATGTGAAAGAATGACTAAAAATTGGGTTAAACGAATGTACTATGTCAAGCGAAATCGTGATTGGTCATATGAGTGAAATTGTGTTCCTTCATTAATACCATAGAATATGTTTAAAAATTCAAAAAATCTAATTAACTAATTAAATAAATACTTTTTGTTTTATTTCCATTTAAATATTTGAAGCGGTTATTTGAAAACCCTATATTATTTATTAGTCATAACAAATCACAGATTATCAATTTATTACAGATGAGTACAAATTAACCACCAGTAATTATTTGTTCTAAGTAACTATAAATGTGAAGAGAAATAGGAAATGTAAACATCACTATCATCAGTCTTTATCCTTTGATAATGTAGTCATTTACTTCAACATAAAATAAAAGTAAGATACCTTGAAAAACATAAAATAACAGTCCATTCATAAAATACAAATATATAAAGGTACAAGTATGTAATTCATTTTAGGGAAACAAGAAATATAAGATCCTTAAAAAATTTAATCAAAAGTTTAATTACCGTCATCACTTACATAGACTATTAACCCTTATCGGTCGTATGTCACCTATGACGTGACATTACAACTTTGCTCTATCAGTCGTATGTCACATGTGAGGTGACAAAATTGAACAAGTAACAACGTCCTCATTGCTGAATGTACACATTGTATGTTTTTACAATTTAATTCTTACTCGATAGCAGACAACACGTTCTGTCATATTTCAGCAATTATTTTACTTATATTATAATATTTTATTCTCTCCAAAAATGAATAAAGAAAACTATAGCAATATGAAAAATAACAGTGATAGTTGTAGTGAAATATGTTAAAATTTTGAATATTCAGCAAGTGATTTTAATTCTTGTGATGAAGCTGCATATCTTGCAACCTCATTCCCAAGGGAAGCATAATAACTGCATTGTATGTTCCAATCGGAAGTTACCTGGAGGAAGAAAGACGACTATATATTTCTGCGAAATTTATAACAAAAAAACATTTCTTCATGTAGGAAAATGTTTCAAAAAATACCACACATTGAAAAAATATAAATAACATTTAAGCTTGAAGATTACACGTTTAATAAAATGTAAACATTTAAAGTATAAATATAAATATTTTTATGCACAAAAATATCTTTTTATATCAAGTAACGTTAGTTACTCTTCTCTTACAATAAGCACTCAAATATATCTCCGACCTAGCGGAAAGGTTAGTACAAAATGCCAATAAGGGTTAATCTTTTCTACGAGACTTGGTAATGAAATCCGTAATTAACAATTGCGTTTGGTTTTTGGTTAAATCTTTATAGACCTCCTTATATTCTCGATACACAAATATCGTAACACAAATGCACAGAAAGGCTCTGACGATGATGGCGTCACCATCGAAATGGATCACCCGATATAATTATAGATTATATAATTATAAATAATAAGTGAACAATAAGTGATTATTGAACACTTTAAATTGTTGTGGTGTTGGGGTTAAAATTCATTTGTGTAAAGTAAGATACCTTGAAAAACATAAAAATAACAGTCCATTGATAAAATGATAAATATATAAAGGTACAAGTATGTAATTCATTTTAGGGAAACAAGAAATATAAGATCCTTAAAAAATTTAACCAAAAATTTAATTACTCTCATCACTTACATAGACTATTAATCTTTTCTAAGGGACTTGGTAATGAAATCTGTAATTAACAATTGTGTTTGGTTTTTGGTTAAATCTTTATAGATCTCCTCATATTAAGTTAAGCATTTATTAATATCTCGCTGGAATTTACATCGGAGAACGGAATTAAAAAATGACTGTAGAAATATGTTAATTTTTATCAGTTTCTTTCAAATACGTTATTTTGAAAACCGTGTAAAAGCGAAATGGTGTAAAAAAGTACCACGTAAATCGAGGGATGAGTGTAATTAGTTTGGTTATTAACTCCTAAGTATTAAAAAAAAATCAGGATGGCAATCGTATGTCGATCGATTTACTCCTCAGAGCATGGCAGGGTTGAAAGTGTCCCATCTTTTTGATACTTAATAAGCATGGTGGGATATTTTTTATATAATTCACATTAAAACAGTTTTTTTTAAAATTGTTCCTGTATTGTTACAAACTCTCACTAACACATACAGAAAATAATACTCAACCATAGGCACGTTATCTTAAGATAGGCAGCCTAACTAACCCCGAAAAAATCATGTAAATTTCATGTAATTATTACAAAAATAGTTTTTTTTTGATTCTGATTATTTTTTATACCACCTCAAAAATCTACAATAGCTTGAAGAATAAAGGATTACATAGAGTCACAAAGGGGTTGTTTACGTCCCACTCTATGATTAAAAACTTAAATGACTTTTTTTGTAATTTTACTTCCTTACTAATTAAAATAAACCAACTTTATTAAATTTTATAAAAATAAAACTTCTATGCAACATGTGTTTTTTTATTTTCTAAAATTCCGTGCCTCAGAGAGTTAATGTAGAGTAGGATGATTTTCAGTGATACATTCAAGAATGACTTGGTGTTGACTTACTCGAGTACCAATTCAAAGAAAGTAGTTTAATATTCTTGAAAAAAAATCACGTTTTTTCGATCTCTTGAATGAGCACGACTCTAAGTGATTAAGTGTATCACCATTTATACACACATTTATATGCGAGTGTGTGTATGTATATGAGACATGTGAGTGTGTATGAGGCATGAAGATTAAATTTCCGTAAGCTATTATATGAAGATGACTCGAACGAAATAACGACCGAGTACTTCAGATACAAATATTCGCTGTTTCTGACATCGCCGCAACGACTCGCAGAAAATTACCATTTAAATACAGAAACAACATCATTCAAACGAGACGTACATGTAATTTTTAAATGTTTATCAAGTGAATGTGTTCTCCATATATAAATATCGCATAACACACACATTTGTATATATATATATATATATATATATATATATATATATATATATTGTATGTATGTATTATACATAAGTAATTTTTTTTAAACGAATAACATACACACAGTGCTCGAAACTCGTATGGATATTCGGAGAAGATTCATCCAGTTTTAATCTCAACCACCGGTATGTGAGCTGTTGACTATGGAATATATGTGCATGTGTGTGTGTATTATACGTATGTCATCCGACGAATATTGTACATTTAAATGCGTACTTGTATAATTTATCTAATATATATATATATATATATATATATATATATATGTGTGTGTGTGTGTATGTATGCACGTATGACTTTTTCGTAATGATAATTATTCTGAAAAAATGTTTTAATAACATTTAATGTCCTTTTACTTGAATTAATTCATGTTTTATGTTATGTAATATAAACACGCAATTAAAAAGTTAAATGTATTTGTAAAAAATGTACATTTGACGTTCGCGTTTTATTTTTTCATTCATTTAATATTTATTTTATAATTTATATGTATGAGTTTATATATATATATATATATATATATATATATATGTATATATAAAATACAAAAAGATAGAAATTACAAATATGAAAACGTGTATTAATGGTTCTGAAATGCGTAGAGAAGTGTACAAACTTTGAAATGTTGAAATTTTCGGTGAAAATGAAACGTGCTTTGTTGGGATTTATCTCTAGTTTTTCATAAATTACGTCAAGAGATAAAATAAATAAATAAAGAGAATAAATTCAAATGTAACACTTTTCTAATGATTGTATAAAAATCGATTGGTACAGAGACAAGGTATTTGAGAAACGAGGTTTGGGAAATATGGTAGATGAGGCATAATTTCTCATCCAAGTTCCACTATCTTATCATGAGTCGTTTTTGTCACATGAAGTGAAACTTTGCCTTGAAGAAACAGAAATTTCTTCCTGTTTACCAATACTGGCTGTTTTTTCAGCAATTTCTCCCGAACTCGTTGAAGTTAGTTAAAGAAGATGTTGGTACTGATAGTTTTTCTCACTTTAAGAAACTCATGATGAATAATTACTTCAGAAAAGTACCAAAAATATAACGAATTTTTTTTATAACGAAATTATTAAACTGTTTCTATCATGATTGTCTAAACTCAAAAACAAGTGGAAATCAGTTAATGAGAGGTCTAGAAAATATGACGGATAAAGCATAATTTTTCATTTAAGTTCCACTATTTTATCATGAGTTGTTTTTGCCACATGAGGTCAAATTTTGTCATGTGGAACAAAACTTTTATCCTATTTGCCAATTCTGGATGTTTTTCAGCAATTTCTCCTGAACTCGTTGAAGTTAGTTAGAGTAGATGGTGGCATTGATAGTTTCCCTCACTTTATGAAATTCAAGATGAATGATTCCTTAAGAAATCCACTAAACATATAGCAAAAAAAATTCAGTATTGGCTTTGCATTTGATGTTTATAGAAATGAATAATTTGGAGGTAATTGATGAGTCCTGTTGTAATTGGAATATATGATCAATTTTCATCACATGTCAAAATTCGACTGAAAAATAAAATGAATATTTTAATTTATTGAATAATTGAAACTGAGAAATCTGTTATTTATAACTTTTATTAATTTGTGTTGATAAAAATTAATTTACTTGTATATAATACTGATTTTTTATTCCCTTGTCTTTATATTTTCCTATTTTCTCAAATATTAATAGCTATACTAACTTGAAATAGAACTAATCGGTTCCACTGATTAGCCGGATTATTTAAAACCGGACTAATCGAAACACTAATTATATACAAAAACGTTAATTGGTTCCAAACAATTTTTTTCCTGTTTTTCAGTAAATAAAACGAGGATAATATATTCAAAAGTTTGTATGTATCAACAAAACCAAATCAGGGGTTTATACATTCATTTTAAATACATTTTAAAATGGATTATTAAAATTTAATTATCAAAAAATCGACTTTATTCTAGAGTTGCGAATTGAAAACTAATAGAAAAAGAAAAAAGACCACAAAACTAGAACTGGGTATATAAGATTTCGGTTTTCTTTTTTATGTTTTCATAATAAAGGGGAAAACTTGAAAATTTGCGTATAAAAATAATTTTATGTAGTAATTTTTTTCAAGAAAAACTTTTAAGTAGGATTTTTTTCAAATAATTTTTTTTTTTTGGAAATTTCAAACAGGACTCTAGTGAAACCGGACAATGCGAGGTATTGCTGTATATACTGATCGATTTGTCATACTCAAACATAAGCAATAATATTTTAAAGACCTCCAGCACTTTATTTGAAACTAGTTTCAATGTGAAAACAAAATGTTCATATATTTTCCTATGATGCAGATACATAGTTCCCATCCTATATATGTATATGACCATTCGTACAAACATTAAAATGTTTCCGTACACGTTTTTCAATTTAAATACAGAATGAGAACCGTCGTAAAGACAGGACCGAAGTATACACACAAACACACACACACAGAAAAAAACATTTCCGAAACGGTTTAATACTTACATTGTTCCATTATGAGAACATCAAATATTAAACCGTAATTAAAACTTTTTTTAATGAAACGCACTGTACGAAAAAATATATCTATATATAAACATCGCTAATACGTATAATGAGGCCCGTATATATTTTATAGGACGGCGCGGCGCCGTTACACGCTTTTCATTAAATTCGCAAATAAAACTTTTTCTATAATTTAATTTGTTGTTTACAAGTGATTCCCGGGCACGGCATCTGATGCTGCGTAAATGACTTTGACGCAGGTAAAGAAGTAATTGTTCTGGACAGTCACTGGCTTATATACATGTATATATATATATATATATATATATATATATATATATATATTCACGTGGGTATCGTTCTAGGGAAATTTCTGAATTTCGTTTTAAGTAACTCTGCTCTCTATGTTATTACATCGTACCGTATAAATATAAATGTGTAGATATATATATATATATATATATATATATATATATATATATATATATATGTGTATGTATGTATAGAATAAAAGTGTGGGTGCTTTTTATGTATTTATATATATATATATATATATATATATATATATAAATTGAATATATTTTAATAACAAGTACTTAGTGAAATTCGAAAAATGTCTACTTTTAATGAATTACTGTAATTATGTTGATATCAAAGTGAATTTAAAGAGGAATTAATTATAGGAAAAGTAAAATTTTGACTTTAGAGATAAGCTCAGGCAATGTTTATATCAGAGGTGTGCATTTATTATCTCTGTATTTATATACATATATATATATATATATATATATATATATATATATATATATATATATATATACGAGGTGTGATCAAAAAGTAAGGTGAATTTTGAAATTTAGCGGGCTACATCCGTTCGATCTTCGATTTTTTTTATTTGGTTATGTTGGTACACTCGTCTCGAATATATATTCCAAATTTCAGCTATGTAGCATGTTTAGTTTGTTGGTGAGAGGCATAAAAGTTAGAAGTGTTTTGCAGGCTCCACGATTTTCCGCTGTCGAAAATCATGGATCAAAGAGTTTGCATTAAATTTTGTGTGAAAAATGGAATCAAGTGCTCCAAAACACTTGAAATGTTGAAAGTGGCATACGATGAGTCTACTTTAAGCCAAAAAAATGTTTACAAGTGGTATAAACTCTTCCAAGAAGGCCGAGAAGACACCAACGACGAACCTCGTTCTGGACGCCCCAGCACGTCAACAACTGATGAGAACGTTGAAGAAGTGAAGAAAATAGTGTTGGGGAATCGTCGAATTACCATTAGAGAAATTGCTGATGATATTGGCATCTCGTTTGGTTCGTGCCAATCAATTTTAACGGGTGTTTTAGACATGAGACGTGTGTCAGCGAAGTTTGTTCGAAATTGCTCGATTTAGACCAAAAGAACCGTCGCATGAGCATCGCCCAAGAGCTATTGAATGACGTCAACAACGACCCAGATTTACTCGACAGGGTCATAACAGGTGACGAAACATGGGTATACGGTTATGACGTCGAAACTAAGACTCAATCGTCCCAGTGGAGGCATTCCGGATCACCAAGACCAAAAAAAGCACGCCATGTTCGATCGAATGTGAAGGTTTTGCTTACAGTTTTCTTTGATTGCAGGGGCGTGGTGCATCATGAGTTCTTGCCACAGGGTAGAACAGTAAATAAGGAATATTACCTGCAAGTTATGCGCAATTTGCGCGAAGCAATCCGCCAGAAACGTCCGAATTTGTGGAAGAACAAAAATTGGCTTTTGCACCATGATAATGCCTCTGCTCACACATCGTTGCTTGTGCGCGAATTTTTGGTTAAAACCAACACACTAATGATGCCGCAGGCACCGTATTCCCCAGACCTGGCCCCCTGTGACTTCTTCTTGTTCCCGAAACTGAAGAGGCCCATGAAAGAACAGCGTTTTGCAACGATTGAGGAAATAAAGACGGCATCGAAAGAGGAGCTGAACAAGATCACAAAAAATGATTTTTTGAAATGCTTTGAGGATTGGAAAAAGCGTTGGCACAAGTACATTATATCCGAGGGGGATTACTTTGAAGGGGACAAAATAAAAATTGATGAATAAATAAATATTCTTTGAAAAAAATAAAAATTCACCTTATTTTTTGATCACACCTCGTATATATATATAGTAGAGTCGTTGAGTCCAATTTTCAATCACTCTTTTACATATGTGTGGTTCAATTTCATGAATTACACGTTCAATATTTATTTTTAATGTTTCTGTTGTTTATGGTTTATCATCTAATATCAATGATTTCACATAAGTTCACAAAAAATAATCGAATAGAGTTAGATCACATGATTTTGAAATAATGAATTTATTGAACTCTTGTTTCAATAAGTTTATTGAAGTTTTTACAATTTCTAAGCGTTGTTAAAGTGTTAAATGTTCCATGATAATTTACTAAACTATACTGAGTTGAAATGTCAAAATGAGTTTAAAATAAATTCAAAAATGGCTGCCATCAGTTGTCAAAGTTCGAATATTCTTATCGGAAAACTCTATATATATATTGTATGTGGATGGGTCACAGGCCATACTGAAAAACTTAATTTAGTAACTGGATGCTTATATGAGAGATCTTTACCTATTCTAGAGACTGGAAAATTTTATTTGTTGTTTTGGAACTGAAATATTATTGGAATAGAAACATTAAAAAAAAATTAAATCGCAAAACTAACGCATGCAGATATTCAATTCACCTAGAACAGACTTTACAAATCGTTAAAAATTTTCGAATACCGTCACAAGTAATAAATAAGTCAATTCAGGTCATTAAAAAAGGTCACAAATCTATGAAAAAGAACATGTTGCAAAAAACAATAAATAACTGAAAACACTTCATGCTTGCAGACCAGATGACGATATGAAAAGAAAGATTCAACGCCCAGTTGTAAATGGATTGAATAAGGACACAAAACAGAAATTAGTATATGTATATATATAAAAAGTTAGTCTAGATTTTAATAGATATGCTCTGACGATGATGGCGTCGCCATCGAAATGTATCAGACGATATAATTATAGATTATATAATTATAAATAATAAGTGAACAATAAATAAGTGATTATTGAACACTTTAAAATATTGTGGTGTTGGGGTTAAAATTCATTTGTGTAAACTGGAAAACTTATTCAGAAATTAACTCTTGGTGGAATCATTAATTAATTTTTCATGGATTTCGTTGGCTCTAAATGAATGAACATTTTTTTAAGAACAATTATTGACTATGGAACTTTTCAATACAATATTTTAGAAGAAGTCTGATCTCATTTCGATTGAATATACAGGAATACCTCGCTTCGATTAATACGGTTTCGCTGTAGTACGGTTTGAAATTTCCAAAAAAAAAAAAAAAATTAATCGCATCAGCATGCACAGTTATAATTTTATGGTATTTTTTCTTTTTCTATTAGTTTTCGATTCGTAACTCTAGGGTAAAGTCGATTTTTTTATAATTAAATTTTAATTGAAAATGAATTTCAAATATATTTAAAATGAATGTATAATAAACCCCTGATTTTGTTTCGTTGATACATACAAACATTTGAATATATTACCCTCGTTTTATTTACTGAAAAACAGGAAAAAAATTGTTTGGAACCAATTAGCGTATTTTCTATTTAGTTAATGTTTCGATTAGTCCGGTTTCAGATAGTTCGGCTAATCAGTGGATCCGATTACTGTATTTCATAAATTTAAAAATAGTCTCGTTGTAGAATATTAGAACAAATGTTCAATGATGTACGTGTTTTAGTAAAAAAATCAGTCGGTGATTAACAATTCTGTTCGTTGATGATAATTGCATTGTCACTGAAATACGTAACAGCGAATAAAGTCACCGACGTGATTATAGAGTACTCTTCAAAATTATTGTTGTGTCTGGATGAGTGATTCATTTGAGTGAAAGTCAATCAACCCCAATATAAAACCAATTGTGATTACGAGAATGTTTGTTAGCTTTTAACACTTTGTTGTACGAGTACGTACGCGTATTTATTTTTCACTCGTGCGTGTGCGTGTGTGTGTATGCAAGTTTATTTTGACAAACACTCGAATTATAAACCAATTATTTAGGACCGACGGCGACGCGAACGCATCGACATTTCGTCCGGCATGAATAAACCATGAGCCGTACGGAAAAATTATTCATGAATTTAGTCCGACGAGAAATTATATGACTTTTTCATCTTGTTCGGTAGGCCGTTTAAAAAAGAATTAAGCATTATCGTAAATAACGTCTATTTTACGCCTCGAACTTAATGGAAGTTACAGAAGATTCGACGCGACTGTTTTAATGGAGATTAACTGGCCGAAGGAAACAATGGAAATGCGCGTACGAAAATGCAATCCGGCTAATGTTGTTCGAGTCGACTGCTCGACACGGACAGATTGACGTCGATAAAGGTACACCTACACGTCCGGTTTCGAACGGGCGTCGTTCATGACGGAATCACCGAACACCATTCGTCTATATTAGACATTTAATGCACTTACATACATAACATTCTATATATATATATATATATATATATATATATATATATATGTGCATGTGTGTGTGTGTTTACTCTTTTGGATTCAGAAGTAGAACAAAGGATTCAAATCTCATAACAGGTCAAGATAAAGTCAAAAAATTCGTCTTGTTTTTCAAAACGTCAACGAAATTGATTAACTTTCGTTAAATAACTACTATTAGGCCTTCCCACACTAGTCAACATGTATACAGTATTCACGGCCCATTACCACTCATCTCGTACGCTCTTTCCCGAAAATTAATTTTTTTAAATGGTGGAATTTGAAGGAAAGAGGGTGTGAGACGAAAGGTAATAGGCGTGAATACTGTATGTATGTTGACTAGTGTGGGAAGGCCCATTCGGTTTAACCACTTGCGCTGGAATGACGTGCTATTTGTACCAAATGCCGATATAACGTGCATAGCACGTCGTGCGATCATTGCTTAGTTAAAATAACATTGGAGTTCAGTTAGCAAGTGTCACACTTCTGTTTTGAAGGTATACAAGTGCGTTTTTATAAAATTTCATTAATTTTGTATATTCTCATTGAATAATAATCAAGTAACTACAAAACACAATATTTTTTTTTGATTATTATAAAGAACTATTTTATCCAAGAACAATTTTTTCTGATAATAGCGCATCAGAAAATGTTATACTAGATTTATGTAGACCTTTAGTTGATTTTGAATACACACTTTTTTTAGATAACTGGTATTCGTCACCAAAACTGTATTGGAAATTATATTTGTAAAAAAATAATACTATCGGAACAGTCAGATCTAATAGAAAGGATATATCAAAAGATCTCGTACCAGCAAAATTAAAAAGATTTAAAGTTCTTTCAAGATCTTGCAATGGTATCTTAGCTGTAAAATGAAAGGATAAAAAAGATATATATTTGCTTTCTTCAAAACATTCTAAAATAGAAATGATTACAACAAAAAAGAAAAAATGTAGAAATTATACCGACCAAAATGGAAACATCACAAAACCTAATATAGTTTTAGATTACAATGATGGTATGGGTGGAGTAGATCTGCAAGATAGCTATTTATCATCTTTTCCTTTAATAAAGAAATTTGCAAACATTTACAGAAAAATATTCTTTTATTTAATGGATATGGCATTTTTTAATATCTATATTTTATTCGATATAATAAAAAATGTACCAAAAAACCTAAGAAATACTTCATTTCAAAAATTATTAATAAATGTGTTAATCAATTTAAGAGTTTTACTATAATATTAATGTGTGTGTGTATCTAAAACTTTATAAAAAAAATATTTCAAATACCAACTCGCCGCGAATTGCTTTGGACGAGTTTACCACGCGTGCATGCTAATTAATTGCCAACACAAGTGGTTAATATATCTCGTAGTCACTATTCCATAACATTTTTTATCCATTAATAGTCTCTTTTCTTGCTGTATGTCCTGCTCGATTTTATTTGATATTTTTGTATTTCGGTATAATGAAACTTTAACAAACGTTTCTGTATTTAATTCCTTGTAGAATATTTCTTCAACACTTCCAATATCAACTCTCAACTTTTGTACTAATTAAACAATAGTCATTTGTCGATAAGCCCGAACAATCTCTTCACTTTCAAAATGTTACCAGAGTTAATAAAAGTTCTTGGCCAATGATAGTGAGATTTATTTTCGATACTATACCTATCTTCTTGAAACGATTTTACTCAATCGTACAGTGTTACCTTTATCAGTTATATACTATATTTAAAGTCCGATCAAAATTTCAGAACGCTCGACATCTTCTTTCGTTACAAAATTTGATAATAGTTCGTTGTGCAACATTGTTTAGCACTTCTTGCTTAGATATTGTAACAGCGACTAACTGGTGAGGTAGTGAAGGTCCAGATCACTACGGTTTACAAGTTAAAACATGTTTGAACGCGTTGTTATGTAAACGGAAATATAAATTGGTTAGAGAAAGAAAAAAACTGAATTTTTGTTTATTTTTAAACTTTTTTCTCTCTCTGTCTGTTTAACTACCTGCCTGCCTGTCTGAATGTCTACTTACCTACCTATTTGTATGTCTACCTGTATGTCTGCTTATCTGTCTGTATGTATGCCTGCCTGCCTATCTGTATATTTGCCTGTTTGAATGTCTGCTTGACTTCTGCCTGACTACCAGCCTGCCATCTACCAGCCTGCCTTCTACCAGCCTGCTTTCTTGCCTGCCTATCTTTCTATCTGCCTATCTGTGTATCTGCCTGTCTGTCTGCTTGTATACATCTGTCTGTCTGCCTGCCTGCCTACCTGCCTATTTGTATGTCTACCTGTATGTCTGCTTATCTGTCTGTATATATACCTGCCTGCCTATTTGTATATGTGCCTGTTTGAATGTCTGCTTGATTTCTGCCTGACTACCAGCCTGCCTTCCTGCCTGCCTATCTGTGTATCTGCCTGTCTGTCTATCTACCTGCTTGTATATCTCTGCCTGCCTGCTTACCTGCCTATTTGCATGTCTACCTGTATGTTTTTTTATCTGTCTGTATGCTTGCTTGCTTGCCTGCTTATTTATATATCTTATTGTCTGAATGTCTGCCTGCCTGTCTGCATGTTTGCATTCTGTATGCCTGCTTGTACGTCTGCCTCTCTTTCTGTCTATTTATGTATCATGGTCAACAGCAGCCTCTCTCAATTCAATGCTGGATCAAGACCTCTTTTTCAACCAACAACTATAACTGACTATTTTTTCTGATATACATTTCAACGGCAATATTTTCATCGTCCAAACGATGCATTATTTTAAACTAACGTTTTCTTAATTCAAGTTTATATTTTTTATATTATTTTTTACAATTTTTCACGTACCGACGTCTTTTATCCCTTCAAACGTATATTATCTTTTTTGTTTCTTTTTTTTGCTATCCTTCTCTTAACACAAAAGAAATTTTAATAAAAACCTGACCGTCTTCTCAATATTGTATATCAATATTTCCCTTCTTTCCTATCCTTTTACCTAACGCTGATTTTCTCTCTATTTGTTACGTTAAAACGTTTTATTATAAAATCTAGATTTTATAACGCATTTCTTTGATGCTGATGACATAGCTGTCAAAACGCCCATCAGGTTATAAACTAATAAACTGGACAATCGATAATTATTGAACATTTTTACGAGATGTAATTTTAATTCATTTGCATGAAACTAGAATCAATTCAAAAAAATATATATAGCAAATGTCATACTTCAACAAGTCCTCGTTGTTTACTATAGGGTGGTTCAAATGAGATTGATGTGTTTAAACACACATTTACTTGCTTAATATCATTTACTATTCTTTACTGTCCATCAGTTTTATTTCGGCCACCCTATAGAAAAATAATTAATGAATCAGTGTCGTTTGAATCGTTGGAATTAAATATTACCACGATCCGTGTCGACATTATAAAACTCGTATTATGAAAACGTTCGATCGTCGGGCGCTCCGTCTCCGATAAAATCACGACCGTCGAATGACACATCAAACTTAAAAATCACCTTACGGAATTCGGAACGTGCCACGTCAGCCGATCGAGCCGATAAACGTAATTGGTTTTTAATACTAGTTTACGTCTAATGAGTTTCGAACTTTTCAACCACGTATGGATTTTTTTTATCACAGAGAAATAAATCATTATTATTATTTATTTGATGTCTGTGAGAGTAGGTTCGATCGATTTTCTTCACGCCATGAAATAAAATACTTTCTCGCACTTTCACTTCTACACGAGCACGTTTACTCCATCGGATATATTATTTATATATTCGGGAAAGTTTCGCACATCAAACTTTGTAGAAGTTTTCGTATCGTGTAGTACACGAGACGGGAAAAGATCGTCTAATCGATTTTATTCGATCTACGAGCAGGCGAGTAAATAAAATAATGAAAGAACATTTTACTACTCCCCATACATACACAGTTTTGTGTATGTATAAATATATAAGCATATATAAAAAATAGGAGAATTGGGTTGAGTCAAAAGATAGGTCTTTTGATAAATTTCAACAAGGCAAAGATAACGATCAACGAATTTTTAGATTAAAAAAGATTGGAATTAAAAGGAAGAGAAATGTAAATTGGAAAATATATATCAGAACTCAGAAAACTTTTTGCAGCTTTATATATGAAAATCTAAAAAAACATTTCTTGGTTGAAATAAATTTATTTATCTAAATATACTTTTGTATTTTAAAACCTTCTTCCAGCGGTTTGGCAATTTATTTCTACCATTTTTATAAAGTTCTACTAGTTTTACTGAGGAGAAACATGACAGTTTTTTTAAAATTAGTTTCATTATTAAACTGTTTCTATCATATGATTGTCTAAACTCAAAAACAAGTGGAAATCAGTTAGTGAGAGGTCTGGAAAATGTGATGGATGGGGCATAATTATCCATTTAAGTTCCACTATTTTATCATGAGTTGTTTTTGCCACATAAGGTCAAATTTTGTTGTGAGGAAACAGAACTTTTATTCTATTTGCCAATTCTGGCTGTTTTTCAGCAATTTCTCCTGAACTCGTTGAAGTTAGTTAGAATAAATGCTGGTAGTGATAGTTTCCCCCACTTTATGAGACTCAAGATGAATGATTTCTTCAGAAATCTACTAAACATATAGCAAAAAAATTCAGTATTAGCTTTGCATTTGATGTTTGTGTCAATGGATAATTTGGAGATTACTAATGATAAGTCCTTTTGTAATTGGAAAAATATATGATCAAATTTCATCACAAGTAAAAATTCGATCAAAAAATTAGTGAAAAGAGAAGAGCATATCATAAGTCGTTGTAGTTTATTCTTCACCATCAAATTGCGTGCCATCCATTTATTTTACTTTTACTTCTTTTTCACCTGATGTAAATGTAATCTCTTTTTTTCACTTACATTAAATGTAGTGGCAAGTTCTCGATAGGTCGATTTAGAACTCTTCTCAATTTCTGTCCTCGAATCCTTGTTAATAAAAAAAATTGGTGTTGCAAATCAGGATGCATCCTCAAGAGTCTCACAACTTGAAGTACATTTTTGGAACCAGTTCATTTAATGCATTTTTCCAAATATCATACAATTTTTTCGACAAGTTTTTGATGTATTAGAACTAAATTTGAACTTATATAATAAATATTTTGGACAGCCATATTAAATAAGTAAAAAAAATACAGATCAATGTTCACTGTCTAAAATGCACTGATTGAATAACTCAAAGGATGTATCTTATAATTACAGTTAATTGCAATATACGAGTGCAGTCATTAGATGTTATAAAAATTCCAAAAATTATGATTAAGAAAAATCAGTAAGAACTTTTCTGGGCATCACTCGTTAGCACTAAATGAATATTTATGGATGAAGTGAACAGGAGAGTAAAAGTTGGACAATGTCATTTTAATAGAAATGTGTCTATTATTAATTTGGATATTTTTCGTATTTGCTGATTATTATTTTCTCTACAAGCCCAGATAAATTCAAAAAAAAAGAATAGAAGAATTGGATAAAGAAAGACAAAATATAGGTTTTCTGATAAACCTCGACCAAATAAATGTAATTGTCATTGAATTTTTATATCAAAAAAAATTTAACTAAATGTAAGAGAAAATTTGAAAAGAGGTCCTCATTCAACAGTGGATTAAGAGGGTTTACTCTTGCTGCTGATATATTAGGTTGTACCACATGAAATATCCGAATTTGAATAATAAAATGAAAACGTAATACTGCGAGGAAAAAATACTTTATTTAATTGAAATTTGCACCATTCACATTGAGGTTTTTTTTGCTAATATCCTAATACTGAAATATATAAGTATTTTTTTTAAGAGTGATAGAACTTAAAAATTGAATTCCTATCTAAAGTTTCATTTGACCTAAAAACACCTTTATCATACCTTTAATAGGGCCATCTAAATACGACGCCTTGATTTGTGTTTTATTAAAAAGAAATAAAAGAAATTTTACACATGTTTCTTTTTAATAAAACACAAATCTAAGCGTCACATTTGGATGGCCTTATAATTATACATACACACATATATGTATATATATATATATATATATATATATATATATATATATATGTAAAGAGAATTTTTTTAAGTTAGATAGAAATTTTGATATAGATTCAACTTAAAGTTCTATCGCACTTAAAAACACTCATAAATATGTTTCTCATAAAACGTTTTTAGAAGAAATAAAATGTGTAAATTATTTTCTTTAGATGATTTTTATATTTTTTATCAGTCAAATTTTTTAGTCGATTATTTTTTTTATTTAAAAACCGATTAAAATAAAATGATTTTTTTTAGTTGGATGATAAATCGAGTGAAAATTTAATCATTATATTTTTATGATTAAGAAATTATGACAAAAAATTGAATCATATTTTTAATAAGGCGATAATTTAATCGAATAACGACCTACAATGTTCGAAAAGTTCAATGTCTGTGTGTGTGTGTGTGTGTGTATGTGTATGTAAATTGAACCTATTTATCTGATTACGACTCTCCTTAACGATCGACACGATCGACGATTATTTATTTATTACGTTCCACATTCACGTTCGTCAATTTACATGAAGATCAATTTTTATGTACAAACAGTGTACGTTCCGTTTCAAATAACAACCCCCGTGTGTAAATAAATCTTCTCGTTCAAATACGATAATCCAGTACACTTGTCTCTTAATGAAATTCATTTCGACACGTTTTCACTTAAATAACAGATAAGTAATACGTTTTAAATAACAAAGCGATGACATTTGTTAAAGTTAATATACATACATATATATATATATATATATATATATATATATGTGTGTGTGTGTGTGTGTGTGTGTTTAAAATTTGTGAGAATACACACATACACATACATGTGCACGTGTAGTGTACATCATCATCGCTCGTCATATAGAGAACGAGTGTATGTGTAATGTGACATACAACCCCTTTTCATACAGAGTGAATTTAATTTTAAATGTAAAATCTGGGACATGGGGATCAGTTCACGACACATATCATCATAACGCTGTTAAACAGGAAACAGGATACAAACTTACTTATCGTAACTAACTAACTAACTAGTCGAAACTATGTCGTCGTTCGGATGAGTCGAAATGCGACGGCGGAGGTTTTGCGGTCCTGACGTCGCGAATGAAACGGGTATTCGGGAGATGACGAAAATTCTTTTTTTCCCCTACCAGTTTATGTATATATATGTGTGTGTGTGTGAAATGCGTACGAATCGTAAAGAATGTCCGTTTGATCGTGAATTTCGTCTTGGATGTATGGTCGTCTGTGTTGGATGCGTCATGTTGTTATTTGAGAATGAGGTATTTGGTTGATGGATATGAAAAAGGTAGAGTTTGGGGTGTAGTTGAGTTTGTTACGATTTTTATAATAAAAACAGCAGGCAAGAGTTAGTATTATAAATATCTCTGAGCAAAGTTAAGAAAACATTTCTACTTCAGATTTCAACATAAGGGGGTAGTAAAAATAATGAAAAATAGAAATGAACCAAAAACTTTTTTTACAAGTTTAGCTTGCACATAAATCAAACTAATTGCGTTTGGTACTGTAAATATCATTAAACAGAATTAGAAAATCATTTTCACTTCAGATTTCAGTGTAAGTAGAGAGTAAAAAAGAGTAAAAATGTGTAAATTATCAAAAATGTATACTCTCTATACACGAGTTTATAATTGGAACAAAACCAGAATTATCAATACAGCATTTGGAACTGATACAAGTGAACTAATTGACATAATGAATGTCCAAAACTATCCATCATCAACAATGAACTTTGTATAAGAGTCCAACTGTTATCAATCTATAAGGGATATTGCAGATAAACCAGACTCGTTTGATCTTAAACATCGTTTTGACTATATAGTTGATTGTGTAGATGAGTCATGTTATTTGGGAATTAAGTATTTGCTTATTGGACATGATTGGCAGAGTTTGGGGTGTAGTGAAGTTAGTTGTGATTTTTATAATAAAAACAGCAGACAAGAATATACATATATAGCTCTGGACAGAATTGAAAAATTATTTCAACTCCAAGTTTTGATATAAAGGAATAAAAAAAAGATTAAAAAATTGGAAATTTGCTGAAAATGTATAATTTTTATTGATGAGTTTAAACTTAGGCACAAATCAAATGAATTATATTTGGTATTATAAATATCATTGCATAGAATTAAAAAATCATTTCTATTTCAGATTCCAATGTAAGAAAAAATTAAAAAAGAATAAAAATGTGGAAATTAATCAAAAATGTATTCTTCTATTTTAAGAGTTTATACTTGAACACAAACTGTAAATTCAACAGAATTGTGAACGAACCACACAATGATGGTTCAAAAAAATTCGATTAGGAGATATAAACATCCAGAACCAAACATTGTACTGGAGTTCAGCTATCACTAATCTGTACTTTTAAAAAAATCAAGAAATTACATAAGTGAGTTCCTCTTGGAAGAAGTAGAATAATGACAACTGATAAAAAATGGATTCTGTATGACAAACGTTGTCGATCTGCACAATGGATGGTTATTGGTGAAGTTCCAAAAGATGTGCCAAATTAGAGTTTTCATTCGATAAGTAGAGATAATAGTGTTTGTTTGGTCGTCTGTATTTGGCAAAAGTCACTATTCATTTTTGAAATCGGTGAAACCCTTAATGCCAAGAAATGATATTTCCAATTGGAGAAAATCCACTATCAATTCGTGTTAAGCAACCTGCATTGGTTAACAGATATGGAATTCTATTGCTTCACAACAAAATTTGGCTACATGTTTCAAAATTATAGAAGTTGCAATATGAGACTCTTATTTACCATAATCATCAAATTTTATCATTTTTTGACTTAGAAAAAATCAACAATTACACAACAGGAAAAACGACTTAGAAGTGTTAATAGTCGAATTTGTACCAAATTGGCATTAGTATATTTATATTTCGTTGAAAAAACTGTATTTCATTCAATAGTGCTTATTTTGACAAATACAAATTCTTTTTTAAAAAAATATGTTTAAAGTTTTATAAGAAAATCCGCCATTTTATAATATATGACAATAACCTCAAAATAACATTTTAAAATATATTTTTCGATTCGGTCGATTTAAGCAGAAAAGATTTTAATAATCGACGATTTCTCTTCAATATATAAATCCATAAGCCAGCATATCCATGTTTTATTAATTTCTTTCGAAATTTATTGACCATAAACGTTCGGAATTCCGCAACTCTTTCAATATTGGAAACAAATTGCATTACGTTAAATCATTTTATGCACGCTTACGATTTAATCTCTTATAGCCATCGGAGGTAAATAAAAGAATGTGTTTGTCAATATTCTATTTTCTTTTTGATTTACATACGTGTTTATATATATATATATATATATATATATATATATATACACGTGTATGTGTGTGTAGAGGAACTTTCACATTCGCATGAGTGTATGCAAATAAATTGCAAAACTTCTTTCTCGTTCCGTACGTCCGAATCAATGGATCTCGTCCGTGAGTCCCGTCGTCTAAAGCTTATATTGTTCAGGAAACGTTTTATCAAAATAAATTGCAATTTTCTGTATGTGATGAGGAAAGTTGTAACAACCGTTAAAGATAAAATTCATCTCGTTAAACTGAATCGATGACGGAATGGGATAGGGTGGAAAAAAGTAGTAGTAGGAATGCCGTCAGCATCGTCGTCTGAGAGACGCGTACGGTTGATCTCTCACATATATATTAAGGGATGTTCGATAAGTCGTGTCTAGTTTATGGACAATGATCGGTGGTATGTGAATGTCTTTTAGGATCTTTTTCAATGTTCTATCCTATAATTGTCAATTTTTTTTTGAACCATTTTTGTATGGTTCGTTTTCTTACTATCAGCTTAATTTACTGTTTTAATATTTCTATTCTGTTCGTTAAGTTTAATTTCGTAAAAAAGTATAGATTTTTAAATGAATCCTGTATTTTCCAAAATTTTTACTATTCACTTACACTGCAATCTAGAGTATAAATAATTTGATAATTATGTTCAATAATAATTATACTGTATTACTAAATACAATCAGGACCTCTTTTTAGGAGTTTAATTTATGAAAATCACTATCAAATTTACTACAGTCTAAAATCCACATTTCATATACTATAATTTAATAAACTAGTCAATTATAATAGCTTATCAAGAAATTTATGTCGTTTTTATATATATTTTAATTCCAAAAAATTGTTTATATGCCATGGGACTCACTACTCCTGGCACATTAATTGGGTAAAAAATACATACCTTATTTCATTCGTTCATAGCATCTCAATGTTCATTTTAATTTTAAAATCGGGATCAAATTTGGGTCATTCAATTGCGATACCTATATTTGTGTTTTATTAAAAAGAAACGAAAGAAACTATACACATGTTTTCCTGTACACCACCGTATACACATGTTTTTTTATTACAATACAAATCTAGGCGTCACATTTGGATGACCTATATAACTGCTACTTTTTAAAAATGCCTATGGAAATAGTGTGATATGTGCATGTTTACGAATTTAAACTTGGTTTTAATTCTGCTGAAGTTGCAAAAAAATTTGTACTTTGTACGTTTGGAAAAGTAGTAGTTACTTCAAAAACGTACTAGAGATTATTTTTAAAAAAATGCTTCAGGAAATTAATCATTAGATCAGGTAGATAATCAGATATAAATGTTTATGAATTAGAGACAAATGATTGAAATAAATTCGAATTTAACTTGTGTTGTTAGCTTGCTGAAGAGTTCAAAGTAAATAAAACAAAATGGAATTATTTCCATAAAATAGGAAAAAGGTGGAAATTAAGTAAATAAGTACAAGACGTTTTAACTCCTGACAATAATTACAGAGCCTTAACATTTGTGGATGTATTATTTGATTGCTAAAATTGGAAAATTTTTCGACCATCAAATTTTGATTTGTGATGAAAAATTGATTCTTTATTCCAACTATAATTTTATTGGGTTGAGTCATTAATAATTTCCGTTATTGAGAGCAAGTTTCAATGACTTACTTCTCATCTTAATGATTCAATATACATGGCAAGTTTTTGCTTGTTTGAATTAGGTGAGTAATGCTCAGTTTTGTTACGAGATTAGCAGTTTATACATCGTATTCCAATAATAAATGATTGGCTGTAAAATGGAAGAATCAAAAGTGCACATTCGCTATAGGAGTTTTCAGTGGAAAAATTCTATCGAGATAAGCAGGAAAATATGCAATGTGTATGATGAAGGAATTATAACTGACTGGCAAATATGGAAATATTTTGCAAAATTTTGTTCTGGAGATAACCAAACTAAACCTATTGCATTTATTATACTTGCTCATTATGAACAACAACAATTTTATTTTATATTATGAAATAGGTCCGAAAGAAAGTACTGATTTAGTGTAAAAAAATGTTTAAAATTTATTTATTGCAAAATGTGCATTTAATATACCATTCTTCCACATAATCATCATGTAAATTAAGACACTTTTCATAACGCGAGACTAATTTTTGTATTCGTTTGTCAAAGAAGTTCATCGACAAATATTTCATCCAGTTCTGCACAATATTTTCCATCTCCTGATTCTGATCATTTGAAAATCTCTCGAAATAAAGAAACGAATCTCTAGCGAAAAAATTATAATTTTATGGAAGATTTTCAAAAATGTTCTATCCGAACTATTAGAGTATTGTACAAATGATGTGATTTTTGAATATTTGTATTAATTTTAAACGAATGTAAAAATTTCAGAAAAGAAATTTAGAATGGAACAACGGCATAGCACATGTTCTACTAGATACATAAAAGATGACTGACGTTAACAAAAAGCTACAGTGTTGTCTATGCATTTACTATGAGCTTTCGGTTCTTATATATATATATATATATATATATATATATATATATATATATATATATGTACACGGTTGTATATTTTAAAGAACAATCCGAATTACATGTACCGCAACCGCCTCCCTGAAATATTATTTCAATTCCGCATAACGATTTTCTATTAATATCAGACATGTTGTTATTATAAATGCGACCGACGGCGTGCGTCTGAAAGTCTCCACGTCGACTCTCAGTCTGTACACGTTTCTCATCACACTCGCACATATCAAACTCGTACTCGCTCTTATTCACTCACTCACACACCGCAATGTTTTTGTTTCAGGACGATCGTCGAACGGCCGCCGAAACTTTTCCGAATCTCAATTATGATTTCTCTGAAAAATGGTAAGTGCTTTAACATGTACCTTTTTTCCATCTATACATCATTTATTTGTATTCGAGATTTATTATTCGTCTCTGCATACATTAACTGCGAAGAGATTTAAACAGACGGAAAATAATGACGCTCGAAACGAGATCGAAACGTTTTCTTTTTGGTCTCGGCGTGATGTTTAATGTTTTTCAATTAGGGGTTCGTTGGAACGTTCGTTAATATTTTTTATGAACGTCCATTGCATCTACCTACCTACCTATCTACATTTATGTATATAGGGTAGCAAAATTAAACTGAAGGATAGTAAATGATAGTAAGCAAATAAATATATGTCACAACTCTTCAGTTTCATTTAGGATTCTTCATATTTGTGTATGCATAAGTGTTTTTCTAAGCGTGATAGTACTTTAAGTTGAATCTTTATCAAAAGTTTTTTTTAACATGAAAAAAACTTTCTTTACCATACCTTTATATATACATATACACAAACACACACACACACACACACACATATATATATATATATATATATATATATATATATATATATATATATATACGTATATATATATAAACGAGTTTTCTAGATTAGATATAATTTTCAATAGAGATTCAATTTAAAGTTCTATTATTCTATTATTTTATTCTAAAAAACAACTATATATATTATTTCTTACAAATACTTATTTATGTTGATTGTTTTGGAACTGTCGCTGATTGACTTGACACTAATTTAACAGAAAATAATACAAGATTTTAACAGAAAGGCTCTGACGATGATGGCATTGCCATTGAAATGCATATCAGTCGACATATTTATAAATAATAAATGAACAATAAGTGATTATTGAACACTTTATAGCCATTGTGGTGTTGGGGATAAAAATTCATTTGTGTTAAACTTATTTGAAATTTTTTTATTACATTTGCCTTTTTCAAAATAATAATAAAAAATGGAAACAATACAAGGGAATTATTTTTAAATAAAATCTAAAATTAATTTTATTAATATAGAAAAGACTATTTTCATAAACTACAATCTTTAAAATGTTAACAATAATAAATATCACTATTTTCGTATTTGTTGTTTTGGAACTGTGGCTAATTCACTTTACACAAATGAATTTTAACCCCAACACCACAATAATTTAAAGTATTCAATAATCACTTATTGTTCACTTATTATTTATAATTATATAATCTATATTATATTATAATAGATTATATAATTATAAATAATAAGTGAACAATAAGTAATTATTGAACACTTTAAATTATTGTGATGTTGGAGTTAAAATTTATTTGTGTAATCACTATTTTCATTATTCGATTATTTTCGTTCTTGTCTTTCTTCTATAAATGGTTCAAAAAAGACTTAAGGGTAGTAAAGAATAACAAATGATAGCAAGCAAATAAATTTATATCTAAACCATTTAGTCTCATTTGGGTCACTTTATATAATAATTTCTGCAATGCCCATTTATTAGTTTTGCAAGATTTTTTAAAAAGTCTGTTCTGAGTAATTCACACGTTTCCTTTATTTTCAAATCCAATTTGGAATATATTTTTTGGTTATATATATATATATATATATATATATATATATATATATATATATATACATATACAAGAGTCGTTTGATAAGTAAGGTAAATATATTTATTATTGAATTTGATTAATTAATTTAATTACATTTTCAATTTAGTTTTTTTTTTACTTTTTACCATACATATTAAACGACCCTCGTATATATATATATATATATTCATACATAAGAAGCCCTAAATGAGATTGAAAGATGAGAAAGGATAATAAATGATAATAAGGAAATAAGTGTATGTCTTAACATTTCAGTTCCATTTTAATTACCCTATATGTATCACATGTATTATTTTTTAGAGAGAATTTTAAGGAAAATTTTTAATGCAATTAACTTTTCTTAAAATAATAATAAATAGAAACAACATGAAATTTTTATTTCGAAATACAATTAAATTTGAATTCCAATAAGTCTATTGAAGTTTTTATAATTTCTAAGCGTTGTTGAAGTGTTAAACGTTCCATAATAATTTGCTAAAGTATACTGAGATGAAATGTCAAAATAAGTTTAAAAAAATTTCAAACATGGCTGTCACCAGCTGTCAAAGTTTTGACATTCTTAATGAAAAATCCTATATATGAATATTTGTATAATAATTAACATAATATTTAGACCAAAAAAAAACTTACCAAAACCAAAGAAGTTAATTCATAAAGCCGTACCTGAAAATAAAAAACCATATTAATGATATGTATGTGAATTATAAAAAAAATATCCTAAAAAAATAATATCAATATTTATCCCTGATCATTAAACAACAAACATGAAATCTGTATATAATCAGAGCTTTTTTATAAAAAAAACTGTCCTGTATACTCGTCATTGTCAAACAATTCTCGATCAGACATACAAACACACAAATAATGATAATAAAAAAAAATGCCGAACACAAATCGACAGAGTCGCACGTCGTACGCACATATTTTTCGAACATAACGAGATCATATTTCGAGACGCGATCGACATAAATCAATAAGGATAATCAACCCAATTATTATGATCCCATAAATCGTCGATCGACCCTTGTCCGCGTACCGCGACGCCGACGCGACGGCGAAAAAACGTCGACGAGCTCTTCTCCGGGCGCATTTTTCAAACCGGATTATGTCGTAAACCGCTATTTGTGTGTGTGTGTGTGTGTGTACAGACATTTCGACCGTTATTTATGAAACTGTATCGTAAAAAATACGCTAACTAAATATATGTTCATAAAAAAGTATAATTTGCATAAAATTATATCCGGGGACCGACATAACGCTCTGCAGTTTTAATGTCGGATGAGAATGTTTGCATCTGCATAAATATATATATATATATATATATATATATATATATATACAGGGTATCCCAAATGAGCCTGAAGGATTAAAGTACAAATATTTTTTCAAATAAACTTTTAATTTTGAAAAAAAAATCATTTATTATTTTTTTTGGAGGGGGAGGGGCAATATATAAAATATCACATCCCTCAAGTATCTCCCCCATTTTCTCGCTGATAACTATTGATTTTTTATATTAATAACCGTGTGGTTTCAGACACAAAATATCTTATTTCGTCTTGTATGTTCTTCTTGATTTGCTGAATTGTTTTTGTGAGTTGTTGATGTACATCTACTCTTTCAAATAGCCCCACAGGAAGAAAGCAAGAGTAGTCAAATCTGGTAAAAAGGAAAATTGACCAAAAATAAAAAAATCTTGAAATAAATCCATTCATTGAAAAAGTTACGAATAAGTTCAATTATCGCTTTTTCTGTATGCAAAGTGGTTCAATTCTGCTGGAATAATTCGTTAGGACTATTTGTTGTTTTGAAACTGTAGCTGATTCACTTTACACAAATGAATTTTAACCCCAACACCACAATAATTCAATGTCTTCAATAATCACTTATTATTTATAATTATATAATCTATAATTATATCGGTTGATGCATTTCGATGGTCACGGCATCATCGTCAGAGCCTTTCTCTTCTTTGTGAGGACTATTTTGGACTGCCGAAAGTGAAAAATCATCAGTCAATCTTATACAGATCCCTAGTAATGATTTCTAGATGACTTTTTTATTTTAGAAAAAATATGAGTCGATAACTCCATCACCCATAATATAGTATTAATCAGAAAATTCATTCAATGGATATTTTTTAAAATTATATATGTAATATCACATCTCTTAAATACACCCTATTTTCTTATTGACAAATATTAGTTTTTTAAAAAACATTTTTCATTACTAAACGCAAGGTTTCGAGCTTCAAATTTCTTATTTCGTTATGAATGTTGATTTTGGGTTCCTGAATTGTTTTGGGCTCGTAGACATACATCCATGTTTTAAAGTAGTACCAGAAAAAGAAGTTAGGGGTCGTTAAAACTGGTGATCGGGGAGGTTGATCAGAATAAGAATTTCGTAAAATAAGTCGTTTGCTAAAAATTTACGTAGAAGCTCCATTATCGTTTTTTCCGCGTGTGTAGTGGCTCCATTCTGTTGAAACAATGTGTGAGGACTATTCTAGACTGTTGTATATAAAAATGTATTAATCAATATGCATTTATTTTATAAAAATATTACCTATAATAGGAAGGAAATTTAATCCTTGAAAATGAAAAATGTGAGTGATTTTTAAAAAAATGTAGACTAAAGTCGAGTCAATTGGTTAGAAATTCAATGGATAAGACTTTATCATGATATCCTTTACAAAATATTTTATAAATTTACTTTTTAACTTTGGATGGTTTTTGCTTGACTTTTGTCATTTTCTAAAAAATATGGATTCATAACTCCATCAGCCATTACACCATACCAAAGAGTACATTTGAGGGGATTTAATAGATATTAATGCAATATCTTAGGATTCTCAGTGTTCTAAAATCTACAATTTTGCTTATTCATGTAGGTATTTAAACCAAAATGATATTTGTCACTCAATATGAAGTTGTTTAAAAAGTTGTAATATTCTTTGAATTATCTGCATAAAATGAATGGCCTATTGTAGGCATTATTAAGAATTCTGGGGTAAAAAGCGTGTATCATTTGAATGTTATATAAAAATATTTTAAGATCCACTTTGAAATTCGTTGTAGCGATGATCTAGAGATTGTCAATTGAGTGGAATGATGAAGAGTAGAGACAAATGAATCATCGTTGATTCTCTAACCCACAATCTTCACTACTGCTTCAGTTCATACTACATAGAACGATGAGTACCTCTTCTTGAAACTTCAAAAACCGAGAGACTAAGTTTCTAATCATGTTGTTACTAGGAGCTGTTCTACTATTAAAATACTGACTGTATTTTCATTGAATTAAAATAACAAACCATTAAATGGAACAAAAAATTCAATGATTTTTACTCGTCGTTGTATATCACAAGTATCGATTGTAAATCCCAAAATTATTTTTATAGCCTGTGAGAAACTAAAAAAGAAAATAATTAAAAACGAAAAAAGTTGATAATTTTTTTAAACCATCCAGCTCATTCCGGCCACCCTGTATTTTCATATACTCATACACATGCATCTATTTATTTATATAAGCAATTTTATATTTAATAAATATGAAAATCCGACATGAACAAGATTGGTGGGTAAAAAACCGTCCGTAGGAAATATTTATCATTTTTTTTTTATATTTATTCGCTTTAATCAACGGTCGGTCGTGTCACAATTTTAATGAACACGTAACGTTTTAATTAAATTTGTATAATGCAATTTTCGGTAATAGACTTATTAAAAATTAAAACAATGTCGAGGCAAAGAGACACGATGACGTGGAGACAAATGTGGATGTTAGAAAAATGTACTTGGATTAAATAGAAGATGGACGTGTGACGTGGATGAATTTCGTAGAACGCAAGTCGGTCATAAAGATAAATATTGAATTGGATGAAAAGTAATGGAGGATTCTGGGCATTGGGTGACTTTTTTGTACTTTTATAGAGTGACCCAAATGAGATTTAGGGATAGTAAATTATAATAAAGAAGAAAATGTATGCCTTAACCCTTTATTCTTATTTAGGTTATTCAATAGGTACAAAGTACTATTTCTAACCTATAAAATGTATAGTTATTTATAAAATTAAATTTACTAAAGAAAACAGTCTATCTAAGGTATTGATTCTTAACCTGGGGTGTAAGAAAGCATTTCCAGGAGTATAGAGAAGTCTCTAAATTTTCAAATGCAAATGATGGCTTACACGTGGCTCTTTCAAAAAAGGAGCCTCGCTTCCAAAAGTATTATTATAAAAAAACAACAATGACGTAGCCATTAAAAACTGAGATATTGTTTTGTATGTATATGTAAATGTGTATGTTTATTTTAAAATAAAAAATATCTTTTATTAGAGGTACTTTCCTAAATAAAGAAATAGAAACACATTTTTCAAGGGGGTGCGGGAACTTATTTTTAGATTCAAGGGAGTGCCGATCATTAAAAAGGTTAAGAACTGGTCTAAAGGAGTAAACCACGAATAAAAAAAATGTTCATCAACTTGTATGTATATATATATATATATATATATATATATATATATATATATATATATATATATATATACAGATAACCCTCGTATAACACAACGTTTCTAAAAATGCTGTTTATGCGAATCCGTGTTATACGAAACAAAGAACTAATGCAAAAAAGGGAGTTAGGTTCCAAGAATTAAAAAAAAAACATACTATTATATTTTTAAATATATTTATTTAAACAATTTTCATCAAAAGTATTGCATATTAATATGTACTAAATAATGTTTTCTTTGTCATTACTAATAAGCAACATTAACCAAGGGCATTTTCTTTTTGACAAGATATCCTCATCCTTTGAACTTTTTTTAGCATTATCTTGAGTTCTATGCTCTAGTTTTCTCAAAAAATCTGTTATTTTAGATTGCTTGCTTTTAACAGAGAGAAAAATCTGTAATTTTTGTTCTAGTGAGATGAAATGTCTTTGAAAAGGTATTTTTTTATTTCCGCCAGACATAGTTCAGAGCTACAAATTAATTCACAAAAATGAAAAACATAATTACCATTTGTTAAAAAGGTTGAATAATACGCCCCCGAAAATTTTTAATCTATGTATAATGTAGTAGAAAGAAAAACACAAAGTTTTAAAGTGTATTTAATACTCCACGAACAAAATAGATTTCGCATTCTAATAAATTTCAAAATTCTGCAGGCAAATCTGATACGACATACACGCTCAAATGAAAAATTTCCAATGAGGATATCTTGTGCACTTAAAAGCTTTTATTTCGTTTCGTGTTGTACGGGTATTTCCCTAATTTCGAATTTTGTTCTTAAAAAATGTAAGCGTTATACAGGGATTTATCTAATTCTCAATCCGTGTTAGAGTGAAACCGTGTTTTAGGTTACTGTGTTGTATGAGGGTTTTCCGAAATTCTCGAACCGTGTTATAGAAGTTCCGTAGTGTACGGGTGTTATCTGTATATATAAATATATATATATATATATATATATATATATATATATATATATATATAGGACAGCGGTGGCGAACCTATGGCACGCGTGCTACAGGTGGCACGTATGAAAATTTTTCTGGTACGTTTAAATTGTATCCTCATTTTACAACGATATACAACATTTGGCATCCAAAGTACAACAACAAAAATCTCATCAATAAAAGTTATAATTAGTATTGGCTTTTATATGGCAAAATGTATTGTATACAATTATTTTGTGAATTTTTAAGTCAACTCCTTAATTTAATAAAATTTTATATCAATTAAATTTTTACTGTTTATTTCCTACTAAGAATTTTCCGGCACATCAGAGGTTGGACAAAAAAATAATTGTTATATTTGGCATGCGCATATAAAAATGTTCGCCAGCGCTGATAGAGGATGATCCAAATGAGACTGAAGGATAGTAAAAATAGTAAATGATAATAAGAAAGTAAATGCTTTTCGAAAACCTTTACTATCATTTTTGCCACTCTATAAAATTTTGGACAAACATTTTTAATAAATTATAAAAGTTTCTTTACATTTATTTTACATCTAAACGATTTTTTTCTGGATAAACCATGTATAAATTCATATACACACATTCATACATACATACACACACACACACACACACACATATATATATATATATATATATATATATATATTTACATATATTTATATACAGGAATACCTCGCATAGTCCGGCTAATCGGTTCCATTGATTAGCCGGACTATTTGAAACCGGACTAATCAAAACATTAACTAAATACAAAAAACGGTTATTGGTTCCAAACAATTTTTTTGTCTTGTTTTTCAGTAAATAAAACGAGGTTAATATATCTAAATGTTTGTATGTATCAACAAAATAAAATCAGAAGTTTATACATTCATTTTAAATTCATTTTCAAATGGGTAATTAAAATTTAATTATCAAAAAATCGACTTTATTCTAGAGTTGCGAGTTGAAAACTAATAGAAAAAAAGACCACAAAACTAGAACTGCGCATGCGTTGCGCATAATGTGCATATACGATTTCGTTTTTTTTATTATGTTTTCATAATAAAGGGGAAAACTTGAAAATTTGCGTATAAAAATATTTTTTTGGGATTTTTTTCAAAAAAAACTTTTTAGTAAGATTTTTTCAAGTAAACAATTTTTTTGGGAAATTTCAAACTGGGCTATAGTTAAACCGGACTAATCGAAGCAGTACCAATCGATGTATTACTGTATATATATATATATATATATATATGTAAATTTTATGTAATTTTTGATTTGAAAACGAACTAGTTTTAAATTACCCTTCGTGTATCGCCACACCCTATCACTGGCTACTCTCGCCACGAATTGACACCGTTAATCTTTACGTACGCGTGTCCATTCTCTATGTTTATCACTGGAACATGACAACAACATAATTTATGTTGCAATTACAGCAGAACAAACACGTCGGCTTGACATGTCACGGGTTCAAACCGAGTGTTCTTTAGTGCCGTGACCGCATTTAGAAGCGTCGACAGCCTTCAGTCGAGTGTGAATTACGCGACGGTTGAGTACACAAAGCTCTTTTGACTCGAACCACCACCATCACACAAACATACATCACATTTATATATATATATATATATATATATATATATATATATAAGTGGAACCGCATGTTATGATTATCTGCACACGCTGTCTGGTCCGATGATATCATCTTGATTACTCAAAGCCGTACAGAAGGATGGTTCTCGAGTATCGTTATTATTACCCGTCGACCGATCATACTTGATGCTGTAACAAACTTATCTGGTTCGCTTTTGTGTTTCCATTTTGTCGGACGGAGGTCGCGTGGTCGAGATTTTACAACGGGTCGAGTTTCTTCGATTATTCGTTAATGGGTGGGAGTTGAAGGAGATTGTGTGGTTCGAGTCAGTGAGCATGCATGTTCATCTATTGTGGAAAATTCGGTGTTCGTACAACAAACTATACTAGTAACGTTTTAGAAAAATTGAACAGGGAATATATTTTTTCTATTTATTTTGGAATTGTAGATAATTTTTCTTCAATTCAAATTATTTATCAACCTTCATCACCATAAGACCTTATAAAAGTGTTCAGTAATCACTTATTGTTATTTTTTTTTGTTTATAAGCTGATATGCATTTCGATGGCAATTCAATCATCATCAAAGTGCTGTTTTATAATTTTTAGTCTTTCTAATTACAGTTTTGGAAAGATTTAAACTTTGAGAGTTAATCTGATGTAGGTTTTGTAGATTATAATTTTTAGCTAGTAGGGATGTTGGAGTTGAGGTTATAATCACTGCTGTATTTTACTGTCAAAAAATTGAAGTAATTCTTGAAAAAATAAAATTTAAAATACATAGATTAAGGGGTAATCCTTAGTCAGGATGTCGAAAAAACGTGAATTTTTTTCAAGAACTATAACACGTTTTTCAAAAAATATTTGGGGATCTAAAAACATATATTTCAATATACATATTTTTTTGAATAAAAAATATTTTAAAATAAAATAGATTCTTCTGTAGGTTCATTGAAAAAAGAACGTTTGCAATGACCACTGCTGCTCAGGTTTGGATCATATGAAATCGAAAAATGAAGAATATTTATTTTATACATTAAATTTTGTAGTTCTTGAACGATTAACTTTCTAAATATTGATTTAGAATAAAATAACGGATATTTTAATTTAAAATTTCGATTTTAAATAAAAAAATGATTATTTTAAGTCAATAAAAAAGAAACTATGTAACAGAAAAAAATCTTTCGTGTAAGGACTAGTTTTTTAAATCTATAATAAGTTTGTAAAATTTGAAATAAATCCATATAGTACTTTTCGAAATATTTTGATCACCGGTTTTGAAAATACGATTTTCGGAAAAACGCATTCAAAGTTTTAAAACTAGTTTATAAAAATATTTCTCTATACCTCCATCAATTTCACTCGAATTAATTTGAAACTTTCAGAAAATATTCTCCAGATATTATATTTATAGAAAATACCAAAATCCAAAAATCGATTTTTTCCACCTTCTGACTAAGCATAATTCCTTAATATTGCTTATAACAACGCTCAACCAAGAAATTTTTTAATTACTATAAAGAAATTGAGTTGGGTTTTGATAATTTACAGCATCCCCCATATTCATCCGACTTACCACCAACTGATTTTATTTTATTTTTCCAACATCTTGATCTATTTTGTTGAAATAAAACATTTGTTAATCAGGAGGTCATACTTGACACACTTTCACATTTGATTTCTTCTAAAGACAAGGAGTTTTATAAGAGAAAGAGAGATAATGTTGCCAACAAAACCGTTAAGTAAATAGTGCATATTTCAATTAAATAAAGTATTTTTCCCTTACAATATTTTCTTTTCGGTATTCAAATTTGGACATTTTATGTGGTATAACCTAATTTATAGATTTCAATCACAATCAATAGATAGGGTGTTAATAAATAATACAGTTTCTTATCGGTAGAGCTGGTGATTTATTTTCGATGGCCTTGGAATTGCCAACAAACGCCTACAAATAAATCAACTAAATATATATACAGACTTATTATAACATCCGTTCAAAAATCGAAAATTCCATTAAACAGAAACGAGCACGGACGATGATAATAATAATAAAATATAATTAATGGTACAGGAGCGAGTGGATCGCTCGTGAGAGCATAAACGAATATAGAAACGTGCGCTGTACCAGTGACAGAAGGAGATTAACTCCGAACTCCTCCGTACGGACGAGATCAACGATATTAATAAACAGTAATTCGTCCGTTTACACGACCTCTCTCGAGATTAATTTAAAACCTCGCCGCCGTTTTAATCACCGTTAGTTAGTTTTCTTAAAATTTAATCAACACAATGAGCTATTTATCATGCCGTGTTATTTGATCTCCGTTACATAACTCGGCAAGTATTTAATCTGTTTTGTATCCGAACGTCGAATGAGTAAACACACTTGGACATAATCTGGCAATTGTACATACGTATATATACAGAGTGTGTCTGAAAAGAAACTGAATTCTGAATTAAAAAAACAAGTATTGTATATACCGGCGTATAAGCCTAGACCCAATTTTCAAGTTATATTTCATGTCTTCAGTAAATATCAGGTGTGTAAAACAACGTGTAATTTCAGGATAATTACGTACTTCCGATTATAACATATTAAAATTTTATAGATAAAATTAGAGGAGTTACCTGTTTTTTATAACCAATTCTAGTTTTATATTAACCAGTATAAACACTACAATCTGTGTAATTTATTTTTCAAGTAAATTTTTAAATTTTTGATCCTGAAATCATGGTGAAATTAACAAAACGAAAAATTATGAAACGAATTTTAAACTAAAAATGATTAAAACAGTGAAGGAATGAAATAAAAGTGTTGTTGCAAGAAAGTTTGATATAACCGAGAAAATGGTAAGAAATTAAATAAAAAATTAGACATTTTTAAAAAAATGTTCTATGAAAACCAAAATCACTCGTTGGCCAAAAATAAAAAATCATGCTGCAGAATGGGTATTCAACTAAAGGCAGAATGGATACGTCGTCAAAAAAAATATGATTATAACGTATGAACCAAAGTGGTCAAAATTAAATTCAAAACAGAGTATCGATTTCAGTTTGATGCACAGGAAAAATCTGTTAATATTATAAAAAGAAAGATGTTCAGGAACTATCAGCAGAATTTGAAGAGAAAATTATTAATTATTTGATTAAAGCAAGGTGATCTGTCATAGGATATTGGGACAATGGAACTAAACCGATTTATCAGATTTAAAAGTCAATTCATATGAAGAAAATTTAGATAATCAAATGCTTAATGAACTTCTTAAATAAAATTATGAAGAAAATTAGAAACATGTCCACCTAAATAGAATATATTTTTGCATATTTTTGTTCTAGAATCTGCAATTTGGTTTGTTCACATTTAAATGAAAATAAGCTTCTTCATAGCTCATCGTAAAGTTTTTTTAAAATTTTCTATTTTCTCTGGATATACAAGGACTCCATGATGGATTCTGAATGATCTTTCTTATTTTCGAAAACATATGGACTGATACCTCTATCAGCCATAAACACTGCACCAAATAATGTTTTTGAGAAAGTGCAATTGATGTTGATGAAATATCTTGGAATTCTTAATATCCAATAATCTACCAGTTTTTTTAATCCACATAGTAATTTAAATCAAAATGAACTTAATTGCTCATCATAAAATTATTTTAAAAATTATCATTTTCTTTTGAAATTTTTATAAAATGAATGGAATTTTTCAAAAAATCTTGAGATAACAAAGTCTAATATTTAAATTTTGTATGGAAACAATTTAAGAACCACTTTGAAAATCCGTTGTAGCAATGATCTAGAGATTATCAATTGGGTGAAACGATGATGAGTAAAAACAAATGGATCATTGTTTATATTTTGGTCCACAATCTCCACTATTGCTTCAGTTTGTACTTCGTGGAACAATAAGCACCTCTTATTTAAACTTCTGTGACTGATCCATGTTCCTGAAACCCGGCGACTAAGTTCTTAATCATGTTGCTACTAGAAGATGTTTTGATGTAAAAATGCTGAAGGTATTTTCGTCAAGTTAAAATGATTGACTGTTGAGTGGAATTAAAAATTCAATGATTTTTAATTTTCATTGCAAAATTTATGATTTTTTTCAAAAATAAGAATGATAATTGTTAGTCATTAGAAAGTAGTATAGGATAAAAATTATTCCATTGAAGACTGACGACTAAAATTTTAGTTGTGTAAAATTAATTGTTAGTTAGAAATCTCAAAAATCGTTAAAAATAAAATTATTATTTTTTTTAAAAAAACAAGATTTTTTTGACTTGGCTATCCTCTAGAGGCAAACTTGTAAAATGAGATTAGATATGGGGAAATTAAGATAGAATTCATTGCTTTTATTTTATCATAAAATAATGAGTATTTAAATTCAAATAGCTCTAAAACAGAGTGGGAAACAATTATAAGATTGGCAATGAAAGATTGGAATTTTAGTCATTTTATGTTTTTTCTAGTATAATTGTTAACAATTAAATAAATATAAATTAAACAGATAAACTGATAAATTGTTCAATGTATTAGAATGAAATAGATCAATCTAAAATAAAATCATTTCTTGCAATGATTTACATTGTTGTTTATATCTATAATATTGAGGAGTCATCCTGAGTCAAAAAGTCAAGAAATTAGAATCTCCGTCATTTTGTTCCAAATTAATATTTCGAAAAACTGATCTTTCAAATACTACATAATTTGATGTAGAAAGTAATTTTTCTTCATTTTTTAATTTTATATAATTCAAATCTGAGCATTAATGGTCACTACAAATGTTCTTATTTCATAGGACCTACGAAAGAATGACCATATCTCTTTTATTTTTAATTATTTCTTTATTGAAAAAAATACATAAACTTTTTTTAAATATTATAGCTTGTTATTGTAAATTTCTAAATTATTTTTTATAGCTCGCAAAAAAATTAAATATAGAAAATAATTAAAAACGAAAAGAGTGCAAAGCGTAGTTACGCTACACGACATAAAACTCTTCACATTTTTCTAAACAACAATCATCTTCCGAAATCGATTTTCACACGAGAGACTGTTTGTACGAACGCCACGAACAGACGATCCTTTCGCGCATAAATCCATCGAACGAAAATGAACATTCGCTCAGAAATGTAAACTCCGCGTCGAGAGTTACTGCATGTTTCGTCGTCGTCGTCGTCCTCGCGACGTAAAACATGCAAATAAACTAATTTTCTCGATATAATTGCCGGCCATTTATCACTAATGCATTACCGGCTGGAAAAATAATAGTCCGCTTATAGACGGCCGATTGTGAAACGAACCGAAGCTTATATTTCACCGTTGGGAATTAACGGTCGTTGGATTCGATGCGGTACGATGGCCGGCGCCGGCGCCGTCAACGACGACGACGACGCTTGGAAATCTAGGAGAATAGAACCCGTCGCATGGGAACGCTGAAATATATATATATATATATATATATATATATATATATATATATATAAAAGTGGATGTGTATGTATTGGAGTTTTGAAAGCGCGCACGTCGCCGAATCGCAATAAGAAATATTGACATGTTTTCTTTTTTCTCTTTACCTTCTTTTATTCATTGTAGTGTACTTTTATGGATATGGATTGTGACATCGTTTTGACATAAAAATGCACGACACTCAGTAATTGTGACAAGTCGGAGATAAATTTCTCCCATTTATATAAATATACATACATATACACACATAACATATATATACAGGATGGTCATTTTGTATCTGCACGATGAGAAAATACATTGATTTTTTTAATAATCGAACTAATTATCAGTGAAGTAGAAAGTCATTCAAAAAAAGCGCCTACAAGTTTCTTTTTAATAAAACATAAACTATTTAGAATTTTTTCAAGCTGTGTTTTTTTATTGAAAATATGATTCATTACAATTATAAATAGAACAGAATATCTTTTAAATGTATTTTAGAACTGTGTCTGGAGGTATCAATTCAAATATCGAAATTTTCAATAATTTTTTGACATGTTGCTGAATTTATTTCACAAATTGCAATTCGAATGTTGTTCTTTAGGTTATTAATTCTTTGTGGCTTGTTGGGATAGACTCAACTTTTTTTAAAAAAAAACCCACAAAAAAATCTAATTGTGTTAAATTGCATGATTTTGGAGGATTTTTTAATTGATGATTTTTGAAATTTTTATTTCGTGATGAAATTTCTATCACAAAAACTGAATGTTTCTTCGAGTTGTATCACATGTATAGAAATCAGATACATCAATATCATTCAAATTTGGCCATAAAAAGTTACTCAAGATTGATTGGTATTGCTCAGAATTCACAGTAACAGCATTTCAAACATTATCATTGAAGAAAATGGTTCAATGATTCCATTTGCCCAAAATGCACAACAACATGAACTGTCAAATTTAAATGCTAAAGATATTGATTAAACCAAAGATATTATCAAACTTGGTACTTAAGTCAATCGTACATTTTATATTTAATGACTTAATATTATTTTGGCAATAACCTTTTTCTTTTTTTGATATCCTATTTGTAAAAATTCAGTTATGTGATTTTGTTATACGTCACACCTCACCCAATTGTCACTGAAGATTAGTAATGGCCTATTTCCACCTTAGAATTTTTTTCAGCAACTTCTCTAGAATTGTAAAAGTACAGTTTTTCGTTTTGACGATTGCATTTTTGATCCGTGATTGGTCAATATTTTAATTAAATAAAGTATTTTTATTTGTTCTATGTTTTACGTAATTTATCATATTTTTATCCCTTATAGATGTTTTTTACGCTAAAAAGTGTTTTTGTGGTTGATTCACTTTAAACAAATGAATTTTGCAAGTTTCTTTGTCAAAGGAATTTTAAAAAGAAACGGCCGACCACTGGTTAGAGATGGATTGAATAAAAACACAAAATTACAAATTAGTATATATTTAAAAAAGTCGAACAATTGGTGTAGATTTTAACAGAAAGGCTCTGTGGCGTCCGTTACACAGACGTCATTAGGAAAATCGACACACTTAGACGAGACATAGCAACCGACATCGTTAGGACAGAATACCGGGAAACTCTTCCATAGTACAAAGACTACGTCAGCCAACACCGTTACTCGCCGAGCGAACAATCGACCACCGCTCGGATGATACCGGGAAGAACAACCCCATTTGACTACACATTAATATTCGAAAAACCCAAATTTCAATTGTCCGTTTACCTGAACCTATTCTTCTGCGACATTTTGCATTAACTGGATACCGTTTGACGAAATCAAAATCAGTAGACAGTGTTCCTCGGACACTTGTCCGAGACACTGCTCTCACATCATCTTCAATACAACACAAGAGACTCGAGTCTCGCCGTCGACACCATCATCGTTACAATAGTACCATACACAACTCTGTAAACAATAATTGTTCTATCACGTTAATCACGAAATAAATATATAATACATAGTCACATCTTCAACTGTGTATCATTACAAATGGAGACCACCATCCTCATCTCCAAAGTGGTGACCCCGACGTGATTAACGTGGTGGAACAAGCAACAATACGAACACGCAACAATACGAACAAGCAACAGACGAACAAACAACAATACGAACAAACAACAATACGAACAAACAACAATACGAACAAACAACATTACGAACAAACAACAGCACGAACAAATAACAACACGAACGAGTAACAACACTATCAAGCTACATCTCCGGAAGAAAAGCTGAACGACCGGCGACACACCAGATCCCGTCGCCATGAAGGATGCCCCGAAGAGAGCACTCACTACGCCCTTCGGATTCTACAACCCTTAACGCAGCACGAACACGCCACGGTACATCGACGCTCCACACACACGCCACGGCACTTCGACGCTACGCAACCGGCCCAACCTGTCCGCCGAACACGTAGAGGAGCATCCGGACCGTCCACGCGCCGTGTTCAGATCCTCGAGCAGCCGACCTCGGAACTACGACACGCGCAAGGTCCCCATCCAGTCTTCCAGCTCAGACGAGGCATTCTTACGCTGTAAGAGCAGCATAGCTGCGTCGTCTGAACCGCCTTTTTTCGCCTTATGATACGTACGATGCACGCACGCCGCCGCCGTACGCACGCACGCAGCACGCACGAACATAAACGACACATCCATACATCTCACACACAAGTTACGCACATAACGCAGCTGTTGTTAAAAACATACGACATATTTTCACCAGGTATCCTACGCCAAACACTAATATCGTTCACCACTGGCAGGGGGGTACTGTGGCGTCCGTTCAGACGTCATTTACTTAGACGAGAATAGCAACCGACATCGTTAGGACAGAATACCGGGAAACTCTTCCATAGTACAAAGACTACGTCAGCCAACACCGTTACTCGCCGAGCGAACAATCGACCACCGCTCGGATGATACCGGGAAGAACAACCCCATAGACGAAACGGAACAATTGACTACACATTAATATTCGATTTCAATTGTCCGTTTACCTGAACCTATTCTTCTGCGACATTTTGCATTAACTGGATACCGTTAGAAAGTATAAAGGACTGACGAAATCAAAATCAGTAGACAAATTGTATCACATCATTTCGACACCATCATCGTTACAATAGTACCATACACAACTCTGTAAACAATAATTGTTCTATCACGTTAATCACGAAATAAATATCATATACATTTCAACTGTGTATCATTACAAATGGAGACCACCATCCTCATCTCCAAAGCTCTGATGATAATGGTGTCGCCATCGAAATGCATTAGCAGATATAATTATAAATAATAAGTGAACAATAAGTGATTATTGAACACTTTAAACTATTGTGGTGTTGGGGTTAAAATTCATTTGTGTAAAGTATTTTTTCCTTGCAATATCGTATTTTCATTTCATTGTTCTAAATTGGATATTTCATGTGGTGCAACTTAATATTTCCCCAATGTTACGATTTTTTTTAGATATTCAACATTCTATCTTAATTTCCCCATATCTAATCTCATTTTATATATTTGCCTCTAGAGGATAGCCAAGTCAAAAAACTCTTCTTGTTTTTTTTTTAAAAAAAATTAATAATTTTATTTTTCAAGATTTTTGAGATTTCTAACTAACAATTTATTTTACACAACTAAAATTTTAGTCGTTAGTCTTCAATGGGATAATTTTTATCCTATTTTACTTTCTAATGGCCAACAATAATCATTCTTATTTTTGAAAAAAATTATAAATTAATCGGTGTCAGAGCATCGAGTTCTTTTCTAACAGCTGCATTGTATCGCTCATTTTAATCGTTCATATATGATATCAGACTAATTTGTTAGTTTACTAACGAAACTCTTGAGTGTCATTGTATATATTTTTTTTGTACAGAACTTTTGAAACGATTACGTAAATACCAAATAGGGTAGACAAGAAATGTGTATAGATTTTTTTTGTAACGATGGTGTGAATGATTCGTCCGTATCAAAGAAAACATATCGAGACAAAACGAACAATTTCATATGTTTGTTGTAAATCCCAAAACCAACATCCGTCGTTCTCGATCGATCATCGAACCGACCATCCTTACACGGCAATATTTCCAAATATTCGAACACATCGACGTGTCTGTTACCGTCGAACATCCGTCCCCTATCCACACGGATTACACATCTGGCGCGCGGACACAATCCCAGATTCCGCATGGTACCGTATTGTGCTATCGTTCTGTCTACGAACGACGGCCGTTGGCAAATTCCCAACAACTGGCCGGATGCCGCAGTGTTCGGCGCGATTCAAGAATTCCCGTCGCGCTGACGACGAGAGAAAAACGACACTTTGCAACTTGAACGAACGCCCCCGTGCATGTATATAGGGGTGTAGACGTACATACATGTGCACGGGCGGGCGACTGTCGAAGGGATGTCGGCCCGAACTGTACGGTCTTTAATCAAATCGCGAGAATGACTGAGAATGGAACGGGGTACAGGCGTTCTGGTTCAATGTGTGTCATTCGAACGATACAATGCAGCTGTTAGAAAAGAACTCGATGCTCTGACACCGATTAATTTATGACTTTTTTCAAAAATAAGAATGATTATTGTTGGAATAGGATAAAAATTATTCCATTGAAGACTAACGACTAACATTTTAGTTGTGTAAAATTAATTGTTAGTTAGAAATCTCAATAAACTTTAAATATAAATTTATTTAGTATAAAAAAAACTATTCTTATTGGAAAATCCTAAAAATAAATCCCAAAAGTCATTTTTACCTGACTGAGTATTACTCCTTAAATAGAGATATAATGTTGATAATTTATCACCTTAAAATGAAATAGATCATGTAGATAATATAATATAATATATTTTTATTCAAATTTATTTCTTTCTCTAAAAAATACGTAGTACGTCGATTTATAATAAAATCAAAATAGAAGTTCAGTTTCTTTTTAAAAAATTAATATCGTTATTTTTTAATTCATCTTCTCTTCGTCTTTATTATCACAATTTATATTTTTATTATTGTTTCATTGCGACATTGTTAAAGCCATCATCCAAGGTTTTACACAAGTTTATTTTTAATTTCACTTCAAGTCGAATAAAAACATTAATTAAAAGTTATATTCCGAAAAAAACGCCGTTCTGGTAGAATCTCGTCGCGTGGATTCGAACGACGAACGTTTTAAATACCAGCGTGACAGTCGCGGAAAAAGAAGTACGTACGCGAAACCGAATCAACTGCAGAAGACATCGTCGCCGCGAAATAATTACACGAACTTTGAAATTATTACGGCTTTTCGTAACTTTGTTATGTGTGCGTTTGTGTTTTCCACCCCATCCGCAACGTTGTATATTTTTTCCTGTACGACACACAGATGTTGGTTCGTTTGTGACAAGCAACGTCTAAATCATATCTGACACAGGAACTTCCCCGTGTACGGAGTTTGTAACGTGGCGAGGAAAAACACAGATAAAGAATGTGTCCGCCGTGCAATAATTACGGTTTTTTTCGTCGACGAATTTATAATGGGCTCATGTCGGACAGAATGTCACGTGTATTATTTTTTACCGGCCGTGTTGTTTTGGAACAAAAAGAAGATTGTGTGAGCGCCGCTCTGTACAACGAAACTCGACCCTATACAACGCTCGGCTTAATCTAATTATAATAATTAGCAACAACGTGTATTTTTTAGTAAACAGAGTACAGTATTCACCCCTCTTTATCCCTCAACAACGAGTGGTACAAATTCTGCACAAAATGGTGATTTTTTTTGGGAACATATATCCATTTAGACATATTGTCCAACAGACAAAGTATCGATGCTTTATATATCTTGTATCAACATCATCTATAGAGTAAAAGTGCAATTTTTTGCAATGTCGAAAAAAACATTTTGCACCACAAGCAAATATTGATGTACCTCCTCTTGAATCTCTTTCGGATTGCGATTATCCATTTGGCCATGATGTGTTATCTAATGTGATGTATTGTAATTCGGTATCTTCCTATCCATTCAAATAGGAATTGGTTCTTAACCCTAAAATTGACGAAAAGGAAATGGCAAATTTTAGAAAAACACATGATTTCAAAATATGCTACATGTCACTGATTTGTTATTTTCACGTTTTTTTGTGAAAAATTCAAAGTTTTTCTTCAATTTTGAAATAAAATTCCATTCTGTCTTCCTTTTTTTGACATTTTATTTGTTAATCTGTTTTGACAGTTCATCATCCTGTTGCAGTCAATTAATTACCGTCTTTAGTAAAATAGCATTTTGACTTTTTACAGTTTTCAAACGTGGAACAAACTGCAACTTCTCCTCTAAAGTGTAGAATCATCGTTTTCCAAATTTTTTATATCTAACAATTTCCTTTCTTGTGATTTTTTTGAGTATATCAAATACAAAATAGCATAAAAATGTTTCAAAATTTCTGAAAATTTACGTCACAAATTTTAGTCAAAGTTTCTCACTTGAAAACAAAAATTCTTTAGTAAAATATAATTCTGATTTTCACACCTTTCAAAAATGCTACAAACTACAATTTTTCCTTTACAATGTAGAATCATCGTTTTGCAGACATTTTAGCCATAACAATTTTATCCTCTTGTTTTTCTTGACTATACAAAATACAAAATAGTACAAAAAGGTTTCAATTTTTTTAAAAAAATCACATCAGAAACGTTAGCTGAAGGTTTTATTTTGTCCCATGGCATTTATTTCGAAACAAACACACAAATAGAGGACCCAATCCCCGTTTTTAGTTAAATGGAATCTGATTTTATTCAGCTTTTAATCATACTACTAATTACAACTTCTCTTTGCAGTATAAGATCGTCGTTTTCCAGAATTTTTATTAAAAAAAAAATTTATTTTTTATTTCTTGCGTAAATCAAATCCAAAGTAGTAAAAAAACGTTTCAAAAATATTAGAAAAATCACTTTACAAACTTCAGCTAAAGTTCCTTATTTTGTTCCATGGCCATTATTTGGAAACAAGATCCAAGTAAAGGACACGATCTTTGTCTAAAGTGGAATGGAATTTTAGTTTCATCCAGCTTTTAAACGAGCAAAAAATTACAACTTTTTTTACAGTGTGGGGTTGTCGTTTTGCAGACTTTTTATCCATAACAATTTCATCCTCTTATGTTTCTTGAGTATATCAAATACAAGGTAGTAAACAAGATTTGACATTTTTAGAAAAATCACTTCATAAACATTAGCCAAAGTTTGTCGTTTTGTCCAATGGGCCTTTATTTGGAAATAAAACCCCAAATAGAGGACAAAATCCCGTTTTTAATCAATCGGAATTCTGATTTTTTTTAACTTTTAAACATTTTACAAACTGAAACTTTCATTTGCAGCGTAAGATCGTCGTTTCATAAACTTTTTATCCATAAATTTTTTTTTGTGTTTCTTGAGTATAAAAAATACAAAATAGTACGCAAAGAATTAAAAAAAATTAGAAAAATTACATCACAAACGACAACCAAAGTTTTTATTTTGTCCCATGGGTCTTTTTTGGAACCAAAAACTCAAATAGAGGACTAATCGGGTTTTTATTTCGACAGACTTCTATATGAAAAAATCCGATACGACACTTTTTATTCAACCAAATGTTCCTTAACCTAATTCTATATCTGTCTACAGTACATAATTTCCTTTCCGTGAGTCGAAGGTGCGCGGCATCGTTAAAAGATATATCGAATCTACCGAGTCCATTACGTTATACTCTTATATCTTGCAAAACTATAATCAAGATAACCAGTTTTTCACATTTATTACTATAATAAAAGTCGCTCTGGGTCGCATTATTTTGTGTAAAGTATCATTTTACTTTTTTTTATTATTATTAACTCTTATACGACACGTAAGTATAACACTCACGGACGAACGTCGTGGGAATTAGACGGCCGGAAATGGGACGACGCGGCCGTCGAAATATCTGAAGAGTCGTGTCGGAATCGGACGATTCGGTGATTTTTTTCCTGTTGTTGTTGGTGTACGATCGAAACGATAAATTCTTGTTTTACTCGACGTTCTTTCTTCCTCTCTTTATGAATATTGATACGAGGAAATAAAATGGAAGTGTGAGTTGATTGTGAGTTGGTGGTTGTATGTAATTTGCAGTAAAGTAGAAAATTACTTGCGTAAAAAGGAATAATCAGAGAAGAGAATTTACAACATTTTGAGAAATTTCACCGGGTGTTAATTTTATTATCGTATTAGGGATTCTCATAAGATAATATTGGGTTGAGTCATAGATAATTTTCGTTATTGAGAGTAAGATTCAATGACTTATTACACATCCAAATAATTCACCATGTATGACAAGTTTTTGCTTGTCATATGGAACCAATTTTATTTTTCTGTCAAAATCCTATAATTCAGTATTATTTACTGTTCAGTTATTTGAGCGATATGAATTTCAGAAAATATCCTTTTAAAAACAATAACGCTTTGTAATTATAAATCATGATTATGTAAGGTCATCCAAATGTGATACCTACATTTGTAAAAAGAAACATGTGAAAATTTTTTTAATAAACACAAATCTAGGCGTCATATTTGGATAAACCTATACAAGTCAGTGATGGAAAATCGAGTTATTAAAAATTGTTGTTTAAAAACTGAGAAGTGTTTGTTTCAGCTAACTTTTAAAGAGCACGGTATATAAATATAAGAAGGCCCAAATAAAACTGAAAGGTTTAGATATATATTTGTTTGCTCACCTCGTTTACTGTTCTTTACTATTATTCAGTTTTATGTGTTCACCCTATATATATTAGTTATTACATCATAAATTGCTGATAAATAATTAAAATAAATATTGTACATTCGTCCTTTATAAACGACAACAATAGTGTCACATACAAATATAAAAAAAAAATGTTCATAAACGTGTATAATATTTATGATACTTGTACACGCGTCGACGACCGTACAATAAAAGCGACTATTAATAACGATTAAAAAAAAGTACACACACACACACATAAACGAGTGCCTGTAAAATTTCGCAGATGAATAGAACGAGAACGAACCGTCGAAATGTAGCCGTTCGAACGGCTACACGTGTTCAGTAATCGCACTTCTTCACTTGCTGGCACCTCGACGTCGTCGTCGACGCGACTCCACATAAATGAATATCGGGACGTTTGCATATTCATCATATTCATTTGTGTCGGGAATGCACGATCCGACAACAGAACTCATATAACCGGTCGCATAAATCATTTCTGCGCCGATATTCGTGCGGATTTTCGACGACGTTACTGCTAGGAAAATTATTTTCTCGAATAGCAGGTTTGTCGAAAAGATTTAGTGGAAGTTATATCACTTATTCTTTTTACAATCATATTTTATCATTGATGCTCTTAAACATACTTTGAAACAAATGTTTTATAAACATTTATTGAGGAATCATAAAGGAAAAATGTCTATTGACAAAATATATTTACTGTACTGTATAAGAAGCGTTCAAAAATTTCCAGAAAATGTAAAAAAAACATAACAAAACTGAATAAAGAATTTTATTTTTCAACATGTGTTCTATTTAACTTAAAACATTTTTCCAAGATATTAACTTTAAAGATAAATCACGTTCTGTAAAATTTTCCGTGATAGATGGTAATATTTCTCGCAACAAGAGATCATTTTGGATTCGTGTACAAGTATGAAAGATAAGTACTAAATGAATTAACTGCTAGGAATAGTCAAGATTTTGACGAATACATTATACTGTGATGAAGGGGTGGAAAAAAGTCGAAATAGCAATCCTATGAAAACAGCCAGGTTTGAAATTTTTCCTGTATTGTAGTTTTCACAACTACATAAAAATGTAATACAAATCAACGAAAACATAAGTTAAGAACGGTTCAAGAATAATAGCCTTAAGTATGTTTAAATATTAAAAAGACAAAAAATATAAAAGTTCAACCAAAATATAAAATATTTAAATAAGTACATATATATATATATATATATATATATATATATATATATATATATATACACGAGGATTGTTTGATAAGTATGGAAAATTTATTTAGTGTTTAATTCAATTAATTACTTAATTTAATTAAATTTTTCAATTTAGTTTTCCTTACTTGTTTACCATACTTATCAAACGATCCTTGTATATATATATATATATATATATATATATATATAATAAATTGAAAATTTGAATTTGTAAAAAAATAAAAAGAGATTATAGATAGAAAAAGTGGATATCTAAAAAAAAATCCAATAAGAGACCAAATAGATAGAACAATTAAATAGGAGTTTCCAATAAACGGTTCACAAGTTTAAATGGTAATAAAAGAGAAAGTACTTAATTAATTAGTTATTTATTTTTTATTTTCTAGTATATTTTATGGCATTAATGATGGAATGCAATTTTATTCGTAAAATCAAACACCACGACCACTTTTGACATAGTGTATCTGTTTAGTCCAATTTTTAGTCATTCATGTGAAAGAGTGACATTAAAATTTAACACAAATGATCGTCCCTAAAACTACAATAGATTGTTTATTAAGAAAGTGATTTAAATCCAAATTTTCTTGTTTCAAAATACTTAAGGGTTTGAATTTTAGTAGATTTAAAAATACTAAAAAAGCCTACCAATTTTTCTTATATTTCTATGAATATAGATATATGTAAACTAATTATATAGGATTTTCCAATAAGCGCTTCAGAAGTTTAAATGGAAAAAATAAAAAGTATTCAATTAATTAGCTATTTTCTTTAATTTTAAAGTATATTCTATGGCATTAAAGATTAAATACAATTTCACTCATAAAACCAACCACCATGACTTCGCTTGACAGTGCATCTGTCTAGTCCAATTTTTAGTCACTCATGTGAAAGAGTGACATTAAAATTCAACACCAATTATCAACCCAAACACTGCAATATGGTCCATTTATTATGAAAGTGATTTAAGTACAATTTTTCTTGTTTCAGAATATTTAATAGATTTAAAAATACTAAAAAAGTATACTAAGTTTTCCTATTATATAGAATTTTCCAAAAGGCATTTCAGAAGTTTAAATGGTAATAAAAAAAGTATTTAAATAATTAGTTATTCCTTTTTTATTTTTAAGCATATTATATGGTATAATTGATGAAACACAATTTCACTCATATGACCACCACAACTTTGCTTCACATAATGCATTCGTTTAGTCCAATTTTAGTCACTCTTTCACATAATTGTGGTCCAATTTCATTAATTACACTTCAATACCTATTCTTAATACTTCTGTTGTTTGTGGTTTATCAGCAAAAAACAAAGATTTCACATAACTCCACAGAAAATTATTTAATGGAGTTAGATCACATGATCTTGGTAGCCAATTGATGGGTTCATTTCGTAAAATAATGGACTTATTAAACTTTTGTATCAATAAGTATAATAATGTTTTTACATTTGTTGAATTGTTAAACGTCTCGTGATAATTTGTCAAACTATACTGAGTTGAAATGTCAAAATGAACTTAAAAAAAATCAAACATGGCTGTCAAAATCTGTCAAGTTTTGACATTCTTATTGGAAAACACTATATAAGAAAATTTGTTAAAATTGAGTAGGAAAAAAGCAATGGAATGGTCGAAGTGTAAAATTTTGGCAAAAGTCTTTATCCAGCAATGAACAAAAATGGCGCATGATATATATATATATATATATATATATATATTCTAGATAAAAATCAAATATTATCCAACTAGTAGATGTGCATAACTGCATCATACTTGTCGAGTGTACGTGCACGTGTGCTGCACAGCATCTGCGGATAATTCATCTATATTATATGGGGGAAAACAATTTGTATAATCCTAATTGGACGAATGAAATATGAATCATTCATTGCAGTGGTAACCGTAGGCAAGGGTTTCATTATTACACGAGCAAGCCGACCACCACCATCAACGAACGTACCACCACCGTACGGCCTTATATGACCGGGCGTCGCCCGTCACAAATATTTTTACAGGAAACGAACGAACGAACGCACGCCCGTACGTATGCAAGAATAATATCGTCGGCGTTACATGCATACGTACGTGTGCGGTTTATTACGTTTTGCATTCTTACGATTCGGGCAAATGTGCGAATTTCCACGAATTTGTTATATGACGAAAGAATACGTAAATGCGTCGCGGACGTCGGGACGCAACGGCGTCAGAATCTCTATTGTGGCACGAAGAAACAGGAAAAATCGCATGCACGCGATGATACGAATGTTGAATGATGGCGATGGGGGATTTTTTTTCCTGTTGTTGTTTCGAGTTCTTTGTTACAATATTTTTTTTTATATATGTATATATATATATATATATATATATATATATATAATATACACCCGTCTCTCAATTTACGCGAGACTTTTTTTATGCGGTATTGATTTACGCAGTGCTTTTTATAGATTTCATTTTATATAATTTTTCATGGAATTTATTATATATCAGAGTGACGCAAATTCTTACTTGAACGTATAAAAGTACGATATAAATATATAAATGGTTGATTGTTTTGAATTACAGTAGCGATAGTGACACCGAATAAAATTTATCTACTGTTGTTTTCTAAAAAGTCATTATTTTTTTGTTAAGCTATGTGAAATAAATATGTGTTTCTACAACTTTACTAGCTTTTATTTCCAATATATTTTCTATTGTACTGATAGACTCAATTCACGCGATTTTCATTCGCGTAAAACAAATCCACGTGGAACGGATAGTCCGCGTAAATTGAGGGACGGGTGTCTATAAGATTATCCCAATGTTACGCCTAGATTTGTGTTTTATCAAAATGAAACATGTGTATAGAGCCTATACTTGTGTTGCTGATGTATATAGTGTTGAAGATTGATTTTATAGCAGTTGACTCAAACGATAACTTATATTCACTTTTACATAAATATATATTTCACTCAAATGCCGAAAGATTTTTATAAAACTTTTCAGAAAACTTATTATTTATTTTTTTGCTTCAGTAAATTTCTAAAACGATTTTATCATCATCAGAGTGTTTATTAGATAATATATTTTTAAAATATTAATTATTAACGAAAAATAATGAAAATATAAACTCATAATTATATTTAAAAATTCAAAAAATGTTTAACATTGAAATGGTTTAATTATATTAAACAAAAATATAAAATCTCATTTTCATATATATATATATATATATATATATATATATATATATTGCGTTAGCAAATAAGTAATTGCTGTTTTCTCCAATAGATATATCTAGGCGTCATGGAATGTATCAAACCTTATTTTAAATTGCTAATTCGTTATGAAATTTGCCAGATGAGATTCTGAATCAAAAGCTCAAAAAATTTGATTCAAAAAGGAATTTCATGTGATTTGGTTAAGAGTTATTTGTTTGGCATCAATGGAATCAAAATGAAAAATGAAAAATAAAAATGAGTATTATCGTCATATTTCCATTAAGGAAAAAATGCAATTCAAGCTCATAAAAAAATATGTGCTGTGTATGATGGTGATATTATAAAAAAAACGACAATGTTAGAATTGGTTTGCTCAATTTCTTTCCGATGATTTTTCAAATAAAGATAAATATTGTTTTGGTCATCCAGTTGAAATTGATGACAACAAAATTAAAAACGATTAATTGAAGTAAATCATGGTAGTACGACTAGAAAGATTGCAAATAAGCTAAATATATTACATAATATTTTTAAAAAGCATTTGAAACAACTCGGGTACATTATTAAGCTCAATGTTTAGGCACTACATGAACTTAAAGAAATTCATCTCATCAGGTGCCCAAATATCTGCAATTTACTTATCACAAATGTAAGAGAATGATTAATTTTTGAAAAAACTGATAACAGGTGATGAAAATGGACTGTTTGTAACGTTCAGTGAAAAATATCGAGGTTGAAACTTGGTGAGCCAGCTCAAAGCACATCAAAAAAGAGTTTGTTAGCAGTTTGGTGGGATTAAAAAGAAATGGTGTTTTTTGAACTGATTTTAAGAAACCAAACAATCAGTCAAATATGTACTTTCGATAGTTAACCAAACTGAATGATACATTGCAACTAAAATGTCCAAAGTTGGTGAATCGTAAATATGTTATCTTCCACCATGACAATGAAAAACCACATACATCTTTGGCCACTTGTCAAAAATTATTAGAACTTGGCTATACACTTACAATTAAATTTAGAGTAGAAATGATTTTGAAATTCCATGCAGTGGTAGTTACATAATGTAATACCAAACAACCCGTATAAATCGGTAAGAGTGTTCAAGAGGATCATCATCTTTGGTCACTTGCAAAAAATTATTGGAGCTTGATTGCAATGTGATGCTACATCCACTTAATTGACCTGACCTTGCACCATCAAATTACTATTTATTCCATTACTTGCAAAACTCTTTAAATGATCAAAGTTTCACTTCAGATCAAGCTATCAAAAGTACTTGGACTCAGTTTTTGCTCAAAAAGATCAAAATTTTTTTGAGCACGGAATTTTGAAAATGTCTAAAAGATGACAAAAAATAGTGGAACAAAATGATCAATACATTATTGAATAAAATTATTTCAATGTATGAAAAAATCGTCTTATATTTACTTAAAAAACACAATTATTTATTTGATAACTCAATATAACTGTACTCTAACTCCTATTTTTATTTAATAAGTTCTTTATTGAATTTTTCATCCAAAACATATAGAAAATATATTTGTCAAGATAGAGAATATCGTTTGAATCGAAATTAATAAGTAATAAATTTATTGGAAAATATGAAAAAAGAGTCATAAAAAGTATTAATATCCTAAATCTAGTTGTATTCTCCTTTTCTCTCTCTATTTCTCTCTCTGTTCTAATATATATATAAATATATATTCGTTTGCATGTGTGTGTATATAATCAAAACTTTTCCAGATAGAGTTCAAATACAAGACTTATAACTTTTCTTTCATACTACGAACTTCTGTTCGATCGTAAAGTAGCCAAAGTTGCTCTGTCGTATCAGAGAGGTGACAAATAGGTTGTGGATTTAAATCAGTGTCTGTGTCAGTGTTTAATAAAAAAAATATTGATTTATCGTACGAGTGATTCGTCTCTTCGACTCTGATACGTTCGCGACGAAAGTGTTATAAATCAATACCGGTCCTTTCTTCTACCACTGTGTGTGTGTTTTTTCTCTTTTAAGACGAATGGCCGGAGATGTCGAGTTCCTACTCATGATATTACATTATTTAGTTTCTTTCGAACGTGTTCGTGCGAAAAAAAAGTTACGTACGAAATGTTTAACGAGAGACGACGGAACGGGACGTGGATCGGTGAAGGGTTTAAGTACGATTTCATTTCTCTCATCCCCCCGATGTCAGTTCTTTGGAGAGAGATCGTATTTCGAATTTTTCAGTACCTGATAACTGTTTTCAGAAGTGTAACAGCGAGGATTGATGTCGATTTTATGAATTCTTGAGTGTTGGAAATATTTAGGAAGATCAATAAATGTTTAGGGCAAATTTTAAAATTCATTTCCAAAAATGAATAATTATTCTATAGGGGTTTCCATTAAGTGCTTCAGAAGTTTAAATGGAAATAAAATAAAAAGTAATTAATTATATTATTTTTAAGCACATTTAAATGATGGAATACAATTTCACTCTTATGACTACCACGATTTAGCTTGATATAGTGCATTATTTTAGTCCAATTTTTACACACTCTTTCACATAATTGTGGTCTAATTTTATAAATTACACTTCAATGTTTATTTTAAATGTTTCTGTTGTTTGTGGTTTATCAGCATAAACCAATGATTTCACATAAATCCACAGAAAATAAACTAATGAATTCAGATCACATGATTTTGGTGGCCAATTGATGGAAATATTTCGTTCAATAGACATATTTTAATGTCTTTTGAAGTTTTTACAATTTCTAAATGCTATTAAAGTGTTAAAAGTTCCATAATAATTTACCAAATTATACTGAGTTGAAATTTCGAAATGAGCTTAAAAAAATTCAAACATGGTTGCCATAATCTGTCAAAGTTTTGACATTCTTATTAAAAAACCCTGTACAAAGGACTTATCATATTAATACTACAAGGTATTATAAAAATATTCAATAATTATTAACTAATTTTTCTGTTTATTGATTTGCATTTCGACAACAATGCTGTCATCGTCACAGCACTACATAATAATATTTTAGATTGATCAGCAATCTTTGAGAAATGCATTGTAGTTCTTGAAGAAACATTTCTAAATATCATTTTTTTCGACCTCCTGACTGAGTATAACCTCTTAAATTAATTTTTAACGATGTCACCGAACCAGAATTGGAAATTGAAATAACAATCAGATATTTAAATATTTAACTAAACAAATTAGATATGTATTTTTTTCCTAATATTTAATTCTGGACGTGTTTCTTTATCTCATCGTGCAGACTTCTTATAATTTAATTTTAGTTGAAACGTAATATTATACATAGTACACAATATTATACATAGTACACAATATATATATATATATATATATATATATATATAAATGTGTGTGTGAGTAGTGGGAATAAATTCGCTTGCAGACATAAAGTATTATATAAGACAGTGCACAATTTTCACGACTCAATTATGAAAACGTCTCGGACTCAATTCTCGAGTATAAAAACGTGTTTCGAGTGCTCTGAAAATTTTCAAGTTTTCAGGTCAAGTGTTTCTGAAAAATGTAAATTGTTACTTGTTGTGATACAGTCGACGGCGACGAGACAGCGCTCGACGAGCTAGCATAAATAGCTCCGTGCTACAAAACACACACACACGTCTTTATGTCTTAATAATACAGATGTATGTTTGTATATGTGTGAGTAAATATTTTTTTTAATTAAAAACGAAGGAAAGATTATTTCGTTTCAATTGCGATTATAATTTAAGTTTATATAGAGGTGATCAGAAAGTCGTAGTAATTTGGTTTTCAAATCGTTAAGAAGCTTTTAAATCAACATGGTAGTTTGGTTATAAAACCTTTTTTGATGATGATGATATGTGTATGTATCAACATTACCATCATCATAAACCCTTTTTAATCTACTACTGAATAAAGGATTAAGGGCCTAAATAAACCTTCCACTTTAACCGAACCAATGCTTTCCTCTCTCAGTCAATTCAAACAAATTTCCTTATATATTTGTTAATTTTCTTATTAGATCATTTTATGAATCCATTTGTATCAGTATTAGTCACTTTTTGGAGCTTTTTATACATCCATATTTACAATTAATGATATCTCTCTCTCTCTCTCTATATATATATATACAAATATTTGATTTTTTGAATCAAACTTCGTTTATATTTTCTCTCTATTCAATCTAAAAATTTATCTCCACTAGCTAAACGGTGCAAAATTATTTCTCTGGGGATACAAAAAAGCTCCAAAATTAAATGAATTGTAACTAAAACTAGAAAAATCGTTGTCCTTTATATCTGTCCATAGACTTTTCTTGAGCCTTCTCATATATTCAGGTTTCCAATCAATAAATTCCCTTGTTCATCGATGGTCGTCTTTTCTTGCTACATGACAGGTTTATTTCCATTTCAAACTTTTTGATTTTACCATTAAATCCGTAACATTTTTTTTCTTTCTAATTCATCCACTTTTCTTCTTATCATTTCGTGTAGTTCTCAATATAATCTTTCCATATTTTTCTATATTATCTGGAATCACTGAATTATTTTGGCATTTTAGACCCATATTTTACTGTCATATGTGAGAACAGGTATACTTGCCTTATGGTTTAATTTGCAATGGAGTGAAAAATTGATTTTATGCTGACATCCACTCAGTCAGGCCATAGGCATTTGCTATAAAAGAATCACGAGTCTCATTGTTTTTTTCTATCTATGGCAGTGGTTTTTAACCTGTGTTCCTAGGAACACTTGTGCTCTGTGAACTAAAAGAAAGTGTTTCGCCAAAATTTAAAAATCAGTGAAAAATTAAAACAGTTAAGACGAAAAAATCGCGAAAAAGCAAAAGTAATTTTTACTTGTACTTATGTTGGCTTTTATCGATTTCTAAAACGTGTGGGAATTTTGGATTTCTGTTCAAACCGAGTTTAAAACTATTTCTGAAAAAACGATTAAAATTTTATTACAATTTTCAACATCGTACATATGCGAGCTTGGTTTTTCAACATTAACGAATATTAAGACAAAGAAACATGAAAGGCTGACACATATAGAAGAGGAAATGAGAGTAGCTATTTCACACATAAGACCAGATATTGAAAATAATTGTAAAAGTCATCACGCCCAAATATCACAATAAAAAATTATGAGAATTTCCTTTTTTTAAAATTTCATTTGCTGATTGTTATTTGCTATTAACTGATATGTAAATTGTTATGTATGTGATTTTTATTAATTATGCAATATAAAAAATATATATACTGTTTTATTTTACAACTGTGTTCTGCAAAAATCTTATAAAATTGTAAGTGTTCCGTGATTCGGAAAAGGTTTACAACCACTAATCTATGGTCTAAAATACGTACCACGAGTCTGACTCGTGTTTTTTATATTTTATCTGTAAAACATATCACAAGTTTTAAACGATATCATAAGGCAAGGGGTTGAATATAGAGGAATATCCAAATTCATAATATAGGAGTTTTTACCAAATTAACACCATTCTATTCTATGAATGTTCATTTAGTGTTAATGAGTTGTCCCAGATATACATAGTTTTTAATTTCTTCTATTTCTCTTCATTTTAGTTCGAGTCTTCTTTGATCTAAAAATTCATTGACAATTATTTTGGCTAATCGAGGTTTATTATAAGACCTATCTTTTGACATTTTTATCCAAATATTTTTTATTTTTTTTATTTTATCTGAACTTATAGGAAAAATAATAACATCATCATCAAATTTTCACTAACTGATTAAATCACCATTTTTTATTTCATTAGATTCCCAATTTAGTATTTTAAAAAGTTCTTCCAATGCAGATGTAAATAGTTTTAGGAATATTGCATCGCCCTTTCTTACCCATTCCATAATTTTAAATTTCGCTGTTTTTATATACTTCTTAGAAAATGTAGTACTTCTATAAATATTTTCCAAAAGCTCAACATATACATTTTCAATTCCTTGATTTTTCAGTGAATTTAATATCGTTGACGTATTGATCGAATGGAAGACTTTTTCATAATCCATAAATCCAAGACAGAGTGGTATTTTCAATTCCTTGCATCGACTAATAATTTCCATTACCACTTGAATATAATCCATTGTGCTAAATCTACTTTTAAATCTTTCTTGTTCCTATGGCTGTGAAAAATCCTGTTGATTTTGTGACAATTTTGAAATAATTTTGGTGAAAATTTTATATATCATCGGAAATAGCCTGATCGGTCGATAGTTTTTCAAATTATTTTTGTTCTTTATTATATATATCACACATCATATCATTAAGCCCATATCAATCCACTACTGGACGTAAACCTCAATTAATTCTACCACCATTCACTGGTATTTGGTCATATTCACCACGCTGACCAGGCGAACTGGTGAAGATTTTTTATTCGGGGTTTACTCCCTTATCTTTTCGACAGTTTTTACAAGATAAGGTTGCCACCTTTTATGCTCAACCCTCGTAAATGAGGGACTAATATATATATATATATGATGCTAAAATTAAACTAGAGGATATAACCTTCAGTTTCAGTTTATATAATTCAGTTTTTTTAAAGTACCTTTTATATATGTATTTGTACATATAAGTAAGTATATAGGTATGTACATACAAGAACATTCTCGGTCCATTACAAACAAATAAACAGACGGCAAAGAGAAGAAAAAATAAATAAATAAAAACCATTTCTCACAACATATCCGCCGTTCGTTCACTACACGGAGCATAACATAACCTTATAAAATATCAATCGGAAAGCGCGATACGTCGAAAATAAAACATCTATGCGGAGAGCCATTCAAAAACATATATACACAACAATAACACGGAATTCATCGAAATATAACAGTTGTATCGGAAAATTCCAGAAACATTTCATACATAAGGAGTAAAATGTACATATATACATACATACATATATATATATATATATATATATATATGTGTGTGTGTGTGTGTGTGTATGTATAATCTAACGACACGGACGGAACGTGAGCTTTTGTACGAACGCGTGGACTGTCGAATAAGGAACCGGATTCGAGATAAGACGAAAGCTCTCGTCCGTGTATATACACAACTACCAACTCCATGTGTACACATTTATACGTACATGTGTATTTATTTTTCCACTTGAGGTGGATTGTCTTGATGTCGTTCAATCGTTTGACTATGTACGATGTAGCGTAAAATCAAAGTTTGTGTGCGTCGTGCGTGCGTCGGTGCTTTTTGTACATCTTAGGTCGACGGTTGTGACGATTTATTAAAGAAAACATTTCTACAAAATAATGTTTTGACGGCCATATTGCCTGTTCTCACATTACTTATATATATATATATATATATATATATATATATATATATATATATATATATGATTTTCCTGTAAGAATATAAGAACTTTGACAGCTGGTGGCAGCCATGTTTGATTTTTTTAAGCTCATTTTGACATTTCAACTCAGTATAGTTTGGAAAATTATCATGGAAAGTTGAACACTTCAACAGCGTTTAGAAATTGTAAAAATTGTTATAAAAATCAATGTTCGGTTCGTAAAACTTATCGTGCGTTTCGTGAAATTTACGGTCAACATCAAATGAACAAAATTGCAGAATTTGGAGTGAAAGCAATCAATAAGTCATGGAACAAAGACCACTACATCCACAAAAAGTAATTGTCTGTTGGGAGTTATATGCTGGTGTATTTCATAATTAATCCCATAGAATATGCATAAAAATAAAAAATAAAAATAACCAATTGATTAACATTAGATTTACGGAGCGAGTCAATTTGACTCATTTAAGATTTTGTTACTATATATACAGAAAACAAATATTATTTTTTAAAAACATATATTGGTTTTTAATTACATAATGACATATATGCAAATATTTAATATAGTTATTTTTGCATATGTCATTATGTAATTAAAAACCAATATATATTTTAAAAAAATAATATTTAAGTTTTCTATATATATAGCAACAAAATCTTAAATGAGTCAAATTGACTCACTCCGTAAATCTAGTGTTAAATACTTTTTGTTTTACTTCCATTTAAACTTCAAAAGCGCTTATTTGATAACCCTATATATATATATATATATATATATATATATATATATATAGGGTTAAAAAGATAAAGAGAGAAATTGAAAAGGAGAGAAAGAAAACAATAATGTAGATATGTGAAAAGTCCCAAGAGAAGTCCTGTAAAATAATGAAGAACTTCATTGAAATAGAATAGAAAAAAAACAATTATATTGGTCAAAGTGAAAATTTTGAAAGAAGTCTTTATCCAATAATGAATAGAGAGAGACAGCTGTTGATGATGCACACACACACACACATACACATATATATATATATATATATATATATATATATTAAAAAAAGAGAGAGTGAGGGAAAGAGATTAAAAAAAATATTAAAAAAAAATAATCAAAAAATTATGTTAAAGATAATATTAAGAGTTTTTAATCATGATTAAAAACTCTCTAATAAATATGAGAACAGAAGATCATAACTGATACATTATAACAATAATATCATTAAAATGGATTTATATTGAGCACATAGCAAGATGAGAAGATAATAGATAATAGAGACTAAGAGATAAAAAAAGGATAAGCAAGAGATCTTTTTAAAGAAAGAAGGATGAAATTGTACAATATATTGGAGATGAAGGTTTGATAACAATAGCTACAGACAAGATGGAATGGAAAAATCTTGAAGAGGAAATAATCTCTTTGATGAAGGAATCAATGGAAGAATTTTAAAATCTTAAAAGAATTACTTCGATGGAGCTTTCACCCAACAGTTGGTTGATTTATGATGATGATAATGATATATATATATATATACACAAGGGTCGTTTAAGTATGGTAAATTTATTTATTGTTTAATTAAATTAAATTTTTCAATTTAGTTTTTTTTTACTTTTTTACCATACTTATCAAACGACATTCGTATATATGTATGTATATATATATATATATATTTGTATGTATGTATCCACTTCTAGATTAAGATTTCTTCTAAAACACTTCAGTTCGTCTGATTCAATTCCAATTATTATATTTACCAAACGATCATTTTTCCATAAAGAGAAGAATGTATTTTTTATTAAAATTGCTTAATGCCAAATATACGTATATTTAGGGTTGATATTTTAATTTTCGATTATTTTTTTATATTTTGATCCTCTAAATTCCATTTTTAGTTTTGGAAGAGTTGTTTAGAAAATATTTATGTCAGAAACACCCTTTCAAGTATCTCTCTGAAAAATTTAACTACCCCAACTGTATTTTTTTTAATTCAGTACATGATTTTTTTACAAAAATGGGTTAGATAATCTGTAAAAATATAAAACATGTAAATGTTGGATAAAGCGAAAAAATACCGATATCCTTTATTCAAAATATGAAAATGATGAGAGGGATTAACTTGTGGAATAAACTGAAAATAAAAAAAAGATGAAATTACTACTAGTATCCAACAATTTAATGAAAATGAAAATTACAGATACAAGAAAACTGATGATAGAAGGAGAAAGAGAAGAGAGAAAAAGCGATAGAATATCATTGCTAAATGAACGTATTTTGAGACAAGAACGGTCTTAAAGCACAAGAGAAAATGGAGGATATTTTTTTTACACCGATGAAGAAGTTTACATAGGTTTTTTAAAACTTTTCCTATAATCACAACTAATGGAACAAAAAGAAGAATATAGAAGATGAATATCGATTAAAGGACAATAATCAGAATCAGAAAAAAATATTTTGTCTGATAATTACATGAAGTTTACATGATATTTTCGGGGTTAGTTAGGCTGCTTATCTTATGATAATGTGCCAATGGTTGAGTATTATTTTCGATATGTGTTAATGAGATTTTGTAACAATACAGGAAAAATTTCAAAAAACCTGTTTTAATGTGAATTTTTTTAACTATTTTAACTAATGCTAACTTAACTATCTTAATTAATTATACTGACTTAGTTGTAAATAGTTTAAAGGACAATAGTCCCAGATACGATAGATGAACAGAAATGGAATGAAAATTAAAAAATTAATATGGAAAAAAATGGTAAATAATGGTTATTGTTTCATCTGTCGGTGGAAATTCCATTAGTCAGATAATATATTTTTTCAATTAATTAATAAACACGAGTTCAGTTTTATTTTCCGTCGATTAAGTACGATATTTAGATGTTCCATGTCCGGCGATCGTACTCAATCCCTAGACGATTCTTCCACGGCAAAAAACTACGACGATAACAACATGTGGAGTGTATAAAACATTTTCATCAACATTAACTGTATAGGCACTCTTTATTAAGACTTAATATTCCATGGCCGTTATGTGCGAGAAACTCATAAAATTTAAATTATGTTAGACTGAAAATGTAAAAGGGTGTGAAAAGGGTCCTTTCGGTTTCATAACACAAAATTAAATTATAATGGCATGACATGTACGCGCGCGAAAGTATGTATGTATATGTTGTGGATGAACGGTTAGCACATCCACTATGGACACTAATGAATTTCAATAGGAGGGAGCGCGCGAACGACGCGTTTCGACGTCCGCGCGTTCGAATCTCTGATACTGGCTCGTATCAACACGTGAGTCGACACGTGCACACACACACATACACATACACATCCGACGATCACCATGTCATCCCGACAGCTCGTACTCGTGCTTTGATAACGCTCGCGTGAAATTAGTTTAAAAAAAACATACGGCTCCGAGCCAACACGGAAAAACATACAAACGGTCGGGCGAAAGAGATGCATTATTCAAATTATACCCGGTGCTGGCGATGCTGCCGTTGCGGACGACGTCGAACGAACAATACGGACGGACGATCGTCGACGAGAACGGAAATTTTATTAAAAATTACTGACGTGCGGTACGTGCAAAGGACGAAATTAATTCCGACAACGAGATAATTCTTTAATCGAAACATCGTTCTTTCTGCACGGAACGTGAATGAGAACGAGGTTTATTATAAACATCGGATGGAATAGGAACGATACTTGTATTTAGTTATGTCTCTACAGTCTGTTGGGAAAGTACCGGGGATTGTTTATTTAAAAGACGCGCATTCAAGGAAGTTTAATTTTTTTGTAAATTGGCAAAACTGCAATTGAATTTTATGTAAAATTTCAGAACAATCTATTATTTACTTTGTTTATATCAGTGGATCGCAGGTACCAAAAACCAATTTTTACAATGGATAAAATTGTTGAGCAAAGAGTTTGCCTTAAATTTTGTGTTTCGATTGAAATTTCTTGTGCCAAATCACTAAAAATATTAAAAAAGTCTATGATGATACTTGTATGTCGAAAACACGGACATATGAGTGGTATAATATATTAGATTCAAAAATGGTCGTGAAGTCGTTGAAGACTTGCAATGTTCTGGACGTCCATCAGCATCAATCATTGAAGAAAATATTGAAAAAGTGAAAGAATTAGTGGTTGAAAATCGTCGTATGACTGAATATTTTAAAATATCTCTCAGCTTCGTTAATACCATTTTAGTGAAAAGAAAACTCATGGATTTTGCATCAAGATAATACCCTGTCATACACATCTTTTTGGCCAAACATCATTGGCTAATGAAAATTCAGGTAGGTTTTTAACTCCAAAAACTAATAAAAGAACCGTTTAGATTTCAGAAATTATAATTTAGAGAGATTAGGGAGAGATATAAATTTCGTACAAAAATTTGGCAAAATATTTTAAAAAATATAAAAGATTTTTGAAGTTTAGGTAAATTTTTAACTTCAAAAACCGATAAAAAAACCATCCAGATTTCAAAATTGATCACTTAAAGAGATTGTGGAAATTTGTAGATTTTATACAGATTTTTCCAAAAAATTTTGACAAATATAAGAGATTTTTGAAATTTAGGTAAATATTTAACTTCAAAAACTGATAAAAAGGTTATCTCCAGATTTCAAAATTTATCACTTAAAGAGATTGTGGAAATTTATAAATTTTTTTCAGATCTTTCCAAAATATTTTGACAACTCAAGAGATTATTATTGTTCGGGTCGGTCTTTGATTCAAGAAACCGATAAAAGTGTTATCCAAGTTATAGAATTTATTGTGGAAATTTATAAATTTCATGCAGATCTTGTCAAGAAATTTTGATAAATATAAAAAAATATTGAAGTAAGTAAATTTTTAATTTCAGAAATCGATAAAAGGGCCATTCGGGTTTTAGAATTTGTCACTTAGAGAGATAATGGAGATTTATAAATTTTATACAGATTTTACCAAAAAATTATGACAAATATAAGAAATTATTGAAGTTTAGGTAGATTTTTAACTTCAGACATCGATAAAAGAGCCATCCAAGTTTCAGAATTAATCACTTAGAGAGATTGTAGAGATGTGCAAATTTTATCCAAATCTTTCAAAAACATTTTAACAAGTGTTTAAGGTATGAGTCATGATATTGCAAAGCATCATCGCTTTTTCTCATCTCTTAACTGAAAACTGCTGTGGTTTCTTATTTATCAACTATTATTTTTACGTAAATAATTTATAATATCATTTTACTTACAAATTTTATTAATTTTTTTCAAGAATTGACTCTCTAAATGTAAATTTTCTTCTACAAATCAATTGAACATAATTTAATTGTTTTCTATATTTATTTAATCCAATTCATCTACTATTCTCTGAAAATATTTCGAACAACAATTTTAGTTTTTCTGTTTTCATTCAAAATTAGTAATTTATTTTATTTTAAAAATGATCATTGAATTCAGAATGAAAATAATTTTGAAAATTTCGATTTTTCTTAAAAATATCAATATTAAAGATAATATTTTTTATGGCTAAAAATTGGAAATTTAGAAAACCTAACATTTCAAAAATAACTTTAAATCTATCAATTTAAGGTTACTCTTCTAAATTTAATATTTTAGTTGATTAATACATTATATTAAAAGATTTCTCGACCAACTACATTAGAATGTATTAAATTTAATAGATGTTGTAGTAAGTAGTAACGCAGATTGTTGTTCAATGAAATTAACAAGCGTTGTGAAATGTTTTTGTATATATATATATATATATATATACATATATATTTGTATATAATGTCATCAGTTCTGTGTAAGTTCACGTAGAGCACGGAGAGGATAATTAAGAACAATATCATAAAACGATACCGTACAATATTCATCTCATTACAAAATGAAACTGTTGTCTCCGATCTATAGATAGAGAGATGGTGGGGGTTCGATACGCGGAACGAAATCATATTTTACATATTCATCGTTCGATTCTCAACTATTTAGATTTTCAATTTACTCCGAATGGAGTTTATGTATTCCGATACGGGAAACTGGGTCAATCATTCATTTTTCCAACGAGATGCATACGAGACCTGATATCGAATCATGTACGGATTCGGTGCACTGCAATCGAACCTGCTCTAGTGTGGTTTCTATTCTATTGTGAATTATTCAATTTAATACATATATACATACATATATATATATATATATAAGGTACTTTAAATAATACGTTTTTTAGAGAAAATTTTGAAATGGAACAAAAAATTGACATTGTAATTTTAAACCAAATTATATAATATTTTCCACTATTATTCGCAAAACTTTTCAACTTAATCTCAAATTTTCAATACTCTAGGGCAGTGATCGGAAAATTCATTATTCAAAAGAGCCAAATGTCAGTAGTACAACAATATTTTTTTTGAGTGCCAAATTTTCAAGACATCTGTTTTAAAAGTCGATTAAAACTAGGAACTAGTATTGTGTGATAGATAGGATTAGACACGTTTCATGTACTGAATTGTTTTTTGTCTCTACCTTAATGTCAAATTTGTAAAATAATAATGTTTGAAAAGGTGATTCCTGTGGAAATCCTTGCGCCGTTTCTTCTCTACAGAGTGACATTACAAAGTGACAGAAGGGTACCAGGGACTGATTCATAAAACTTACAGTTCCTGTATTACAAGTTCTTTATTTAAAATTTATATGGGATATTTGAAGAAAGAACTTGTAATACAGGAACTGTAAGTTTTATGAAATGGGCCCCTGGTTTTTTAAATATTGCGTTATTATTATTGACAATCAAAAAGTGTACAAAATGTACCAAATTTGAGTAATCGGTTTTTTGACTTTAAACACTGAATAAAAAAAATAGATACCTATTATAATTAATAATAATCTTGTTTATTGATAAAAAGTATTTTTTATTATTATAATATTACATGGCACACATTTAATACACATAGTCATTATTTGTGAAAGAGCCGTATGCGGCTCACGAGCCGCGTTTTGCCGACCTCTGCCCTAGGGCTACAATCCTTGGTGTTACTTTAAATCAGCAGTCGGTAAACTACGGCCCGAGGGTCAAATGTCAGTTTTTAAACCGGCCCGCTGGTTAATTTTGTTTTTACATAAAACAATTAAAAATAAATCAAATTACGCGCTGTAACCACTGACATATATAAATGGACTGACTGGTACCAACGTAAGCATTCTTTTTGACACACAATATTGTTCCCACATAAAATATAATAACAAGAAATTTAATAAAGTAAATTTAAAAATATAATAAAGTGAATTTAACTCAAAATTACAAGTAAAAACAGTGCTCATATATGAAATGTATTCTATCATAAAATCATATCGCTAAAAATTTGCATTATTTGAAACACAAATCACATTAACTAAATTTGACCATTTCCCATGTTGTAAAAATTTTTAAATATTACCGAAATTCCAATTTCCCAAAAAAATCCCGGCGGATATATTTTCTGAACTTAAACTACAGTTACAACAGCGTTTTTTGGATCTTGATGCAAGTGCAAAAGACATTTCCATATTTCAAAATTCATTAGGTTGTACAATTGAGGAGCTTCTGTCAGACCCTGAATTGAAAGTGATTGATTTGCAAAATAATGATATGCTAAAAATGATGTTTAAAGAAGTGAATCTAACCCAATTCTATAAATATCTTTCGGAAGATAAATATCGTCAATTAAAACCATATGCTCGAGGATTTATATTTGTATTTGAGAGTAATTGTCAATGTGAAAGGACATTTTTGAAAATAAGGTATGTAAAATCGCAATACAGATCATTATTAACAGATGACCATTCAAAACAACTTTACTGATAGGAAGTACTAATTTAGAACTACGGTATGATGAAATATTATCTCAGAAAAAATAATTACATTCATAGCATTAATACAAAATTTAACTAGTTCTATAATACGTTTTTAATAAATGGAAATATTTTATTTGTTTCTTTGTGTCAGCATGTGTATATAAATATTATGTAAAAATATCACTTCCTAATAAAAAAAATTGGACCTGTTTTCTTTGTTGCTCTATGAGTAAAATTGTCCATGTAAATATCTTCGAGTTTGCTACCTGGCCCGCCGAGCTTAAAAATTTTACGATCTGGCCCTTACAAAAAAAATTTACCGACCCCTGCTCTAAATAATCAATGTTTGTATCAAACTTTTTTCCACGGATATGATTTTGGAGATTTTGGAATTAATAATAATCTGATGATGTCAGATTGAAAAATATGGCGGATATATCATGATTTTCCATTCATACTGTTTCAATTTTTTTAACGTTTTTCATACCATATGAGGTCAAGTGTTGTCATGATGAAAAATTTCAGTTTTTTATTGGTCAGTAATGACCTTTTTTCGACAAAAGATTGTTTTAGTTTGTCTAGATGTTAACAATACAATTATATAGTAAGTTAATATAATATTTTTTCAATATTGATTTTTTTTAAAAAACAATTATTGTTTTTTTATATATGTCTTTTTTGATTTTTTTGATAATTTTGAGAATTGTCCAAGACATTTGAGATATTAAAAATATGATTTCAATTAAAAAAAATATTTGTAAAATTTACTAATCTCATATAAGCTAGCCTGTATATCTTGTGCGCTATATGTAGATAGCAACATAGCAAAATTTCAAATCCAATTACAAACGAGTTAACGTTCAGAGACCGAAGAACGTGCGAGCGTCGGCCATACAACAATATATGTACAAACACCGTCGTCCAGACCTGTGAAGAGGGTCTTCAATCAATAAAAGTCTTGCCAGTTCTGACGTACAGCTCAGAAACAATTATTCCGACAGCTGAATTAGTATGTGAACGGCTACGTGCAGAAATAAAAGGAGCCGAGCGAACAAAACGCGTAGATAGAATAGAGAGATCGTCGTCGAAGGACTTCAATAGGACACGACGACAACGACATGTATAATATATTACAGTTCGATCGAGAGGATCGGAAGAAACACAGTGGTCAATAGATGGATTCAATGTACTGCTTTCTCGTCGACTGAATTGAAAACGGACATGGATTTGACGATTGTGTGTCAAGGACGGATCGGACTACGAATGTGTTTGTTGGGGCGATTCGAAGAGAGTTGTCCACTTGTTTCCGTTCTGATTTTTGTAACGATTTGTTTGATTATTATGGAAAATATTATGAACGGATTAGATACCAAATATTAGCTAGTATGAAGTGAAAATTAAACTGTTAAATATTCTATCATAATTTTCCAAACTATGTAATTTAAAAATGAGGTTAAAAAAATTCAAACATGTCTGCCATCAGCTATCAAAGTTCTGATATTCTTATTAGAAAACCCTATATAATATTTATAAGACATCTTATGATATTTGTTGTTTTGGAACTGTGGCTGATTCTCTTTACACAAATAAATTTTAATCACAACATTAAATCACAAATCTAACGCATGCAGATATTCAATTCATCTAGAACAGATCTCACGAACTGTTAAAAATTTTAAATGCTGTGATAAATAATAAATAAGTCAATTTAGGTCATTGAAAAGTCACAAATCTATGAAAAAGAACTATGTTGTAAAAAACTATAAATAACAGCAAGCACTTCAAGCTTGCAGACCAGATGACGAAATGAAAAGAAAGATTCAACCCCCAGTTGTAGATGGATTGAATAAGGATACAAGACACAAATTAGTATATATATATATATATATATATATATATATATATATATATATATATATATATATATATACTGACGTGCATAAGTATTCACCGTATGGGTAACATAAGTAATTTATTGCTATGATTCAATAAAAACGTTAAATTTAAAAAAAATATTTAACTAATAATAAATATAATATTCATTAGAAAAAAATACTAAAAATAATAATTAATTCTATTATATAGAAGAAATTGTTAAAATAAATACAGTAGGTTACATTTTTGCTGAACAAAAGTAGTCACCACTTTTAATATTATGCAGAAGAAATATAAAAATTTTTTTTAAAGAGTTTAATATCTTGTTTGTTTCCTTTTTCTTTTGACTACTTCATTTAAACGATTTGGCATTGAATAAATTATTTTTTTTTGTTGCTTCCGATGTTATATTTGCCCACTCCTTTTGAAGTAAGGTTTTAAGTTGTTTCTTGGAGGTAGTATGGTGCTGTAGATGTTTTCTCTCTAATAAATCCCAAAAATTTTCTATGGGATTTAGATTGGGAGATAGTAGTGGTATTTTCGGTATATAGGGAGTATTGTAGAGAGCCCAAAGCTTCACTATATGAACAGTATGCTTTGAGTTGTTATCATGTTAGAAGTAATATTCATTATTCAAATACAATTTTCTAGCATTTTCTTTTAAATTTTGTTTTAAAATATTGAAATATTAGAACTAATTAATGGTTTCGTCGATAAAAACTAGGCTGTCAACTCTAGAAGCGGCCATGCAACCCCACCACCACCATGTTTAACAATTTTGTGTATATGATTCTCTTGCAGTTATATATTTTTCTTTCTCCATAACAAAATTTGGGCATTACAGAATTTCCTTTCAACTTTGGTCCAAAACCTCTCATTACATTTATTTTTATAATTATTTGCAAATTAAAATCTTTTGGTTTGTTTCATTTTACTTAGAGCTGATATTTTTTTGCAGACGCCATCGTTGTAACCAGACTTTTTAATAATTTACCGTACTGTACAAGGATGTAGTTTTTTCCAATATATATTTTTCTAACTGTCCTGTGACTTAGGACGAGCTTGTTTTAGGCTCTTTTTTAATAATAATAATTATATTACGTTGTTCATGTACTATAAGTTTGGATGGCCGACCAGTTCTTTGGCAATTTTTTAAGCTTCCGGTATCATTAAAGCATTTTATTATATCATGGACAGTAGTACGACTCTTAGACATTATTTTCAAAATCTCCTTATATGATTTATTCTTTTTGGTGTAAATTTATAGATATTTCTCTCTTGGATATATAAGATTCTTTATGTTTGCGTCCCATTTTTGAAATATCTTCGTAAAACTCACTAAATGATGAAAACTGTTAACGTAAACTGAATGGGGAATCCTCGGAAAATATAAATATTTAGTTATACTGCAATGCTGTCACGTTTATTTAACAGAAACTTTGATATTGTATGCCATTATTAATAACTGGTGAATTTTACTCAGCAAAAATGTAACCTACTGTATTTATTTTAACTATTTTTACTATATAATAGAATTAATTATTATTTTTTGTATTCTGTTCTAATGAATATTATATTTATTATTAATGGAATATATTTTTTTAATTTAACGACTTTATTGAATTATATCAATAAATTGCTTATGTCACCTATACGGTGAATACTTATCAGTGTATATAGTCAAAACTAGTCAAGATTTTAACAAGATTACAAGTCCAAACTAGTCAAGATTTTTAAGGCTCTGACGATGATGGCGTCGCTATCGAAATGCTTTAGTCCATATAATTATAAATAATAAGTAAACAATGAGTGATTATTGAACACTTTAAATTATTGTGGTGTTGGGGTTAAAATTCATTTGTGTAAAAATCTAATTATTGAATTTGTAATTTCAAATGAAAATAATAAATATCAGAAAATTATTTACATTATATTGAATTATCTTTAGAATTACTACCAATTCATCTAACTTCATGGTTTAAATTTTTTTGTTGTTTCCTATAATATTTCCATTATATCAATCGAATAATTTTAATATGAAAATCAGAAACAAGTAATTGAATAATTTGGAAATTATGCGAACCTATCAAAAGTTCTAGAAAAATACAAACAAAAAAATAAATAAATAAAATAAACTAAATCCTGTTATGTTAAACGACCGATTCATTCCCAAACCAAACGTTCAAATTGTACCATAAATCCGCACAAACATCTCCGTTTGAATCCAATCTGTTTCCCATGTTTGGTTAAATACCTGTTTTTATTTTCCTAATAAAAATCCGTCTGGAAAATTCCGAAACCGACTATATATATTCGGGCTTGCGGGCAATACACGACGTCCGCTCGGTTTGCCTAACGACTATTTACATTACATTAAATCATTCTAAAAGACGGACTCATTCGGAATAATTCATTAAGGACGAACGTAAACTCGCGATTATATCAATATTGTGTAATTAACTCTTTTCACGATCATCGACCCACCCACACACTTGGACAACGCTCTTATTTGTATACAATTAGATATATATATATATATATATATATATATATATATATATATGTATTTATGTGTGTGTGTATGTGAGTGTGTAGTAAATACATTTTATATTTAATACTTCTGTACGTACTTTCGAGTAAATTTCACCTTTATTACGGTACAACGATACGCGGCATACATATTCCATTATATTGCGTACAACCATAGATAGCAACAAATTATGTATATTATTTATTACGCAATAAGCGTCGTAAACGGGCAACCCCACCGGCACCATTAAAATAAAATATTAACTGTTCAAATTTAACCATACACGAGAGAGGCCTATGTACACTGTTATGGGATTAATCAAACAGCGAATTCACGATCTTGTGTGTGTGTGTGTGTTTGTTGATTTTCCGACTTACAGCTGGTGCTCGTCAAATAAACGATTCCATTATTTGTACATACAGGCACTAATACATACATACATACATACATACATACATACATATATATATATATATATATATATATATATATATATATATATATATATAAGAGAAAGAATAAAAGTAAATGAAAAGATGGTTAGTCATTTAAGATTTGCTGTCTGTTGACGACTTTATTATTTTCTCGACAAGTCTAGATGAACTCGAAAAAGAATAGAAAGATTAGATAAAGAGAATGAAAAATTAGTTTCATGACAAATGTCAACGAGACGAAAGTTGTTTAATGAATTTTCAGATGAAAAAAATCGAATTGAGGAGAAGAGAAATAGAGGTTGGAAACTGAATACTCAAAGAATATATATCTATTTAAGTTTTTACAATTTCTAACCGTTGTTGAAGTGTAAACATTTCATAATAATTTTCCAAACTATATTGGTAGAAATGTAAAAATGAGCTAGAAGAAAAAATTTAAACATGGCTTCTACAAGTTGTCAAAGTTGTGACATTCTTATTGGAAGACCCTGTATAAATATATATATATATATATATATATATGTGTGTGTGTGTGTGTGTGTGTGTGTGTGTATAAAGGTATGATAATGGGTATTTTTAGGCTAGATAGAATTTTCTAGGGGGATTCAATTTTAAGTTCTATCACGCTTAAAACAACAACTATATAAACATCACCTTAAGACAGTTTTCCATTCAAAACCCTCAAAATTCTTGATGGGAGATATTGAATCTTGGGAAATAAGATAGCAGAGTGTTAGAGGTAAAAATCGTGTTAATATCGTTTAATAAAAATTTAAACGCCTTTTTATATATCTACATTTTTATAATATTTATTCAATATTATTTCTCACATAAAGCGTTATCACATCGCTAGATGACTTTATATACTATATATAAATATATATATATATAATAGATACATACAAGATATTTTTCAATAGATAGATAGATAGATTGTTATTTTTTTAATGAGATATATATTTAATCATGCCTTTACTACCGCAACGGGTCATTTGACCCTGCAAAGAATCATATGATATAGATGAAGAGATTGAATGTGTGGTTGTGATACAAAAACATTGCATTATACATTTTTTGCTATTCCAGATATATTTTGCTGTATTAATATTTCATTGTTGGCTGACGAATGAATAATTTCACTCTACTCCAATAGCGATAAAAAAGTCAACGAAGCCAGTATTTACAAACAGATAAATTGGATTTAATCTCTGAAGTATGGTACAAATTCATCTAATAGCCAAAATTATTACAAGCCTGGGGAATATATAAGTATATTTAAAATAATTTCAGTGTAATATTAACTTTGTTTGAATTTAGTACTTTTAAATACGAGTAATATTACCTAAATCGGTGTTATGAAAATTTTTAAAATTATGAGAATAAAAATTTACAGTTTATTATCAATTATTTTGGTATTACTTCCATTTTTAAAGTCAGATTAAAGTATTGCTGAGAAAAATCACCAGTAAGTAAAAAAACTTATTAAATAGCTACTGAGAACTATATTTATTTTGATAAATGTATAAAAATGCTTCTATATATATATATATATATATATATATATATATATAAAACGGTATAGCGTATACCTGATAACGATCAGATTCTACTATAATACTAAATACGGTAAATGTCTAAAAAAAAAAATCAAACGGCAAGAAAATACTTGTGAAATCGAAATCGCAAATATATATATATTCTATATAATATATATATGATATATGGAATCAACTCGTTTGGTATATAAAAAGAGAAAATAAATTGAAAAATTTAATTACATTAATACAAAATTTTTATTCCAATTTAGCTGAAGATATATATATATATATTATATATATATATATATATATATATATTAAATTATATGTAAATTTCAAAATGAATATAGTTAACAATAGCTAATTATCATTTTTTTTACTTTCTGCTGATTTTCCTCAATAATATTTTAATATGATTTAAAAAAAGTAATATCAAAATGATTTATGATAAACAGTTTATCTTTATTTTCATAATTTTGAAAATTTTGACAACACTGATTTAGTTAATATAATTTGAAACTATTAAGTTCAAATAAAGTTAACTTTTCTCTGGACACATTTTAAATCTACTTTAATAAAATTTGTATCATAATTTTTATATATAATTTGTACTGGTTTTTCTCTTTTATTTTACTAATCTATGTCTCTGTCTATATATAGATGATATGGTTAAAATGATATTGAAGGATAGTAAATGATATTGAAAGGATAGTAAGTGATTTGCGTAAATTGATTTGTGTGTAAACATTTCAGTCTCATATATTATATATATGTTTTTATATATATATATATATATATATATATATATATATATATATATCTGTGTTAAAAATGTGTAATTTTATAAATAGGATAACAATTTATAAGTTCTATCATATTTAAAATAACATATATATATATATATATATATATATATGTATATATATATATATATATATAGATAGGTATTATTTATTTTGGTAATTATAGAATTCTCTTAATGGAATAAACTTGATTTCAATAGAGACCTGCAAAAATTATTTGTCTCTTTATTTAGCTAGGAACATCAAAAGTTTTACACCGATCGAATAATTGCTTAACACAAGAAATGAAAAAGGTCATAAATCAAAATGAAAGAATTTAGTTTAGTACAATATTTATAAACAATTTAAAAATAAATTTTAATTTCGTATCAATTTGTGAAAGAACTTTTTCTCAAACTTATAGCTAATCAGGTTATTTTTTGATCAAGTAAAAAAAAAACTTCAGAAATAAGAAAATTGTTTTCACACAAATGAACTATCATCCCCAACACTGCATGAAATTAGAAAGTGCTTAATAATCACTTATTATACACTTTGTTAATTATAAAATGAGAGACTAATATGAATTTCAATGAACGTCATCAACGTCATAGAAATCCGCATTGTTGTTCTAAACAACAAAGTGAACAATAAATGATCATTGAACATTTTCTAATATCTTGCGGTGTTTAGGGTGATAATTCTTTTGTGTAAGAGTGAATTTACCAGAGTTCGAAAATAAATGGTAACACCGATTGTCCTATATTCGTGTATACGTTCCGACCTGTCGGTCGCACAATTAGCAATCCTCGCAAATATTTCACAAACGGGTTAAGTGTGTACTGGTACCAATGCCCCGAAGAAACATCCAGAACATGCACATAAATGTTACATTAAACAAGGTCAGATGTGCATTAATTTCTCTAACGACGCGTTTTACGAATTCCGCTCACGCAATAATTCCGGAGTGTAATTTTCAGATGCTGTGTCACATACAGACGAGATACAAAAATCGTACACACGTATGCAGATACACACACACACACACACACACACATATATATATATATATATATATATATATTTGTGTGTGTGTACGTATTCTGTATAGTACACACAATCCAACGTCGACCCAGTTCTCTGTCGAAAGAAAATACGAACACGCAATATGAAATTCCCCCATGCATCCACTCCTTTTTTATATTTAAAACCATTTCTCGTGTTTATGTCATAATCATAAAATTGTATTACTTTATTATATATCTCTCTCTCGTTATCTGATCTTTCATTCTGTTTTATCCAAAAATATAAAAACATACTTATCCATATTATATATATATATATATATATATGATATTTTTTTAAGCGTGATAGAATTTTAAATTGAATCCCCAACGAAAGTTTTATCTAACCTAAAAAAACACCTTTATCATACCTTATATATATATATATATATATATATATATATATATATATATATATATATATATAGGCTGTACTAAATAAAACTGAAGGATAGTAAATAATAATAATATAAGTAAAAATGGGTCTAAACACTTCAGTTTCATTTAGGACTATATCTCTTTCTTCCCCCCTCATTCTCTTTCTTTCTCTCTCTCTCTCTCTCTCTCTATATATATATATATATATATATATATATATATTTGCATACTTCTGAGTATTCAATAGCTGAAACATTTTTTCATCCTTCTATTTTTTTCTATAAATTGTTTAGGTTTATTCAACAATTTGCATTTTTTTACTTTATGATACCATTCTTCGAGAAAATGTCATTATAAAATTCCATATTTTATCATTTAATTCATCAATTTTCTCCAGTATATCTATTTATTAATTTTTTCTGTACAAGCAACGTTCAAAATGTTCCCGGAAAATGTAAATAAAAACACAAGAAGTTGAATTAAGAGTTTAATTTTTCAAAATATGTTCTATTTAAATTAAAATATTTTTCTACACTGTGTCGCCATCTTTTTTACCTCATCCGGTAGAAATCAGTGTTATTTGATTCTAGTCACTGCCCTACAAAATGTTTCACTTCGTTTATCAACTCCGAGTGAAGGCCTTTAATGTTTTTTTTTAAAAATTGGGAATAAAAAAGTCTGATGGAGCTAAATATGAACTATCTGAAGAGTGTGGTATAATCTTCCATCGGTATTCATGTAATATTTCCCTGGTAGAACTTGCAGAGTGATCCATGAAACAAGACGTACTGATGATTTTTTCCAGACTGTTTTCCTTATAGAGCTACGTGGAATTTTCTCAAAACTATTTCATAATAACTTGCAGAGTTATTTTTCTTTGATCTTCAAGAAAATATGAACAACACTCGATCAGAATCCCAAAAAATTGTGGCCATTACTTTCATAATCGACCTTTCTGCTTTAGCTTTTATGGGAGCACTTGAACCCCTTGATAACCATTGCTTTGATTGTTGCTTGCTTTCGGGATCAAACAGATAAATCCAAGTTTTTCCACCCGTAACAATTCCGTTAAAAAAGTATCAGAATGAGTGTAAAATTTATTTTAAAATTGAAACGAATAGCCAACATGCAATTCCAGCTAACTTTCGTGCAACAAGAACTTGCCTAAATTCGGGTTATCTTTCAAAAAGCTCTGTATTGATCGTACAGATATATCTACAGTCTGAGGTATTATTTGCACTTTACACAAATGAATTTTAACCCCAACACTACAATAATTTAAAGTGTTTAATAATTACTTATTATAATCACTTATAAGTGATTATTGAACACTTTAAATTATTGTGGTGTTGTGGTTAAAATTCATTTGTGTAAAGTGAATCAGCCATAGTTCCAAAACAACAAATATATTATTTGCACTGTTATACGGTTATCCTTTTTCACTAAAGCTTCCACACTACGAATATTTTCTTCAGAAACGAGAATTGATAGTCTCCAATTATAACTCTCATCTTTGATGTTCCCTCGATCGACAATAAAACAATTAATCCATTTATAGTGATTTTCTTTGGCACAATAACTCCGTATACATCTATGTTAGTCTTAAGAATATCAGTTTTTTCCAACCCAATTTAACTAGGAATTTAATATTGACGTCCATTTGAATTTTAACCGAATCCATGTTAGAAGATATAAGAGTAATTCCAAATTGACATAACAATCTGCAAGTATCGTGCAACGCTGTCATAATTACCTTATAATACAAGTTTAAACATGTTTATGCTTGCATCAATTAATTATAATATTCCAGTTACGAATAATAACTACTTTCCAGAAACTTTTTGAACACCCCTCATGTATATATATATATATATATATATATATATTTGAACTGAACACATTATTCGATCTACATATAAATGTGTTTTTGTGGAAACTCGTGCCATTTATATAAACCTGGTAAAAAGTGTGACTCCAACCTGTCTCTAATAAATACATTAAAGAGTAAGTGGCTGTATTGTACATTCGCCGTAAACGAGACAAATTCGTCTCGTTTTTATGTAAGCGTCAAAGCAGAGGTCACAAGCGCTTCACCTCACCATTGAACTGCACACTCGGTCATCGATTCGCTACGTCCTCCCTCTCATTTCGAATTCAATCCACGCGCGGCATCCGCCACGTCTGCGACGCTACTGTCAATGCTGCTCGTCGTCTCATCCCCTATCGCGACATCGACCCATCGTGTCGACCGAGAGATGGATATTCGACCGATGTCCGATGATAATTTTTTAAGTATACCCATTTACATACCTATAATCAATTCATTAGGAATTATGTACGAGATATCGACTTGTCGTGTGTAATTCCACGATCTGATATTTCAATATATACTGCTGGTTTAATTTCCATTCCCTAACATGTTAGGAGGGGAAGAATTTTTTCTATTTTATTTCTTCGAATTTGTTTTTTCTACTGTTTGTTTGGCACTGTTGATGATTCAGTTTTACTTATACCAATTATTAAGTGTGAACAATGAAATATTTTGTAGAAATATTCAACAATATTTCATTGTCCCTTTTTTTAACATTTGTGTTATTCACATCAATACATTGCAATTCAACACAATTTCTTACCCTTAACACCACAATAGGAACCACTTATTATGATAGTGATTTAAGTCCAATTTTTCTTATTTAGAAATATTTAAGGGATTGAATTTTAGTAAATTTAAAAACACTAATAAAGTTTACTAAGTTTGGCTATGTTTCTATAAATTTAGATAAAGGGTTTTCCAATAAGCACGTCAGAAGTTTAAATGAAAATAAAACAAAAAGTATTTAATTAATTAGTTACTTATTTATTTTATTTTTAATCATATTCTATGGCATTAATAATAGAATACAATTTCACTCATATGAGAATCATGATTTAGCTTGACAAAGTGCATTCGTTTAGTCCAATTTTTAGTCACTCTTTCACATAATTGTGGTCTAATTTCACGAATTACGAACTCAATGTTTATTTTTTAATAATTCTGTTGTTTGTGGTTTATCAGCATAAACCAATGATTTTATATAACCTCACAAGAAATAATCTAATACAATTAAATCTCATGATCTTGGTGGGTAATTGATTAGTCCATTTTATGAAAATAATAAACTCATTAAACTTTTGTTTGGATAAGTTTATTAAAGTTTTTACAATTTTTAAAATGTTCTATAATATTTTGTCAAGCTATATTGAGTTCAAATGTCAAAATGAGCTTTAGAAACATTCAAACATGGTTGTTACAAGATATCACATTTTTGACTTTCTTATGGGAAAATTCTAAAAAAAATCTCAAAAGTCACGTTTTTTCCTTACTGAGCATAACTCAAGTTTTAAACGTTCCATGATAATTTGTCAATATATACTGAATTGAAATGTTAAAATGAGCTTTAAAAAACATTCAAACATGGTTGTTACAAGATGTCAAATTTTTGACTTTCTTATGGGAAAATTCTAAAAAAAATCTCAAAAGTTACGTTTTTTCCTGGCTGAGGATAACTCAAGTTTTAAACGTTCCATAATATTTTGTCAAACTATACTGAGTTAAAATGTCATAATGAGCTTTAAAAAAATTCAAACATGGATGCCACCTGCTGTAAAAATTTTGATATTTTTATTGGAATACAATATATAAATGAATTTTACGAGAAATACCTAAACCAATATGTTTTTTCTGAGTCCTAAATCTACTTACACCATTTTCATAATTATTGAATTATAAAAATGATTAAATTTTAATTTTTTGAAAATCAATTTCACTTGAATTACGTTATGTTTCATGCCAATTTTGTTTATAAAAAAGCACAAGAGAGAAAATATTGTTATTTAACCTCAATATTTATTTATTAATTGTTAAAATACTTTGTTTATATGTAAATTTATAATTATTATAAGTTTAATATTAGATTCTGTTTTTTATTTCGGTTTGATATGTGGAAATGTTCTGAAATATTCATGACACAGGAAGTAGCTCACGCAATAATTGTATTATGTTCTTTAATAGGTTTGAAATTTTTAAATAAAGTTGTTAGTGGAATGCTTCAAACCCGTGCCGGTCTCCTTCAACTATAAATACGTTCTTAAATTGAAATCTCAGGTCTTATATCTCGATAAGATCAAATATATTACAGTCACCCAAATATGATGCTTAGATTTGTGTTTTATTAAAAAGAAACATGTGTATAATTTCTTTTATTTCTTTCTAATAAAACACATATCTAGGTGTCACATTTGGATAATACTATATGATAATTAAAAAAATGCATATTAACAAATATAGTGCTAAATTTCAGTTATACAACTTGTCTAAACATGTTCGTACATGCGATAACATGATTGGATACACAGATAATAATTACATATTTTTTTAAATAAAGAAAACTTCTAGATTTTCCATTAAAATCAATTTTTATTTCTAATAATGAGTAACTCATATAGAGTAAGGACGGATCTGTTTTTTGAACGAGATCGTATTTTATATTTATTTTTTTTAAAAGAAGAGAATGGGTACAGAAATGATTTTGAGAGAAAAATCCGTACAGAGTGGTAATTATTTTCGGGAGAATATTACCTGTTGAAATAATTATATGGAAAAACGACGCACGAATTTTCTCGTACAGTTGATCGTACCGTACACGAACGTTAATGTAACATTTTTTTTTCATGAACAAAAAATAAACTACGTTGACCTTACTACCTGTTACTTATAATTGCGTGCTTTTATGAAAGCACGCAACAGAGAAATATAGTAACTTTTTTTTATTACATACACATTCATGCATGTACGCACAATTATATATATATATATATATATATATATATATGTGTGTGTGTGTGTGTTTGTATGTTTATTCAGGGACAAATAAATGTACGTACCAATGAGTTTAGCAATATGGTACGACAAAATATATTTTTCTTAATCTCTCCTTCAGCTATTCGTTGTAATTTTTCGACCGAGTGATTCATTCGATGTCTTTATTTTACAGCAATGGGTGTTGAATTTATTTTCCGTGTACTTTTTCCTGACAAAAACGTTAAATTGTTACAAATAAAACCTATATTAACTGAATTAATATTTCACATAGTACTTGTTTAAGATGAAATGTTAATTAATTTATATTTATTTTGGTATTGCAACAAATTAATTTTAATACAAATAAATTAGTTAGATAAACGACAAAAGATAAAAGAAATAAATACCAAAAGGTCTCTGTGATATTGTTGTCTTTACTCTTTTATTTCCATTAACACACACACACACAATTCGGGTGGAACATGTCGGTCATCTCCATAAAGTCCCAATATTGCTTCAAATTCTCCATCTAAAGATATTTTTGAACGAAGACAGTTTGGGAATTTGTCAAGAGATAAAAGATACTGCACAGGACTGGCTGAAAGATTTGACGATGACCTTTTTCGATCAGGAAATACGAAAATTAGTCTCACGATACGATTTTTTTTTAATTTATTTATTAACTACACCCGTTCCTTAATTTACGCGGGACTTTTTTTACGCAGTATTGATTTACGGGGCACTTTTTATACACGGTCAGATAGATTTCATTTTATATAATTTTTCATGGAATTTATTAAATATCAGAGTGACGCAAATTCTTACTTGAACGTATAAAAGCACGATATAAATATATAAAATGTTGATTGTTTTGAATTACAGTAGCGATAGTGACACCGAATAAAATTTATCTACTTTTGTTTTCCAAAACGTCATTATTTTTTTGTTAAGCTATGTGAAATAAATGTGTGTTTCTACAACTTTACTAGCTTTTATTTCCAATATTTTTTTTAATGTACTGACAGACTCAATTTACGCGATTTTCATTCGCATAAAACGAATCCACGTGGAACGGATACTCCGCGTATATTGAGGGACGAGTGTGCATGAAAAAATAAGACATTAAATCCACAACAGATCTTAAAAAATCTCTATACTTTTTTTATATCCAACTGTTTTTTTTCTTCCTTTCGTGCCTCTTTTATTAATCATTATAAATGTTAATCGGATGTTCTTATAAAATATTAAAGTTTCGAATAGCGATCCATTAATAATTTCACTGTAATTAAAGAAAACGATCGATCAGCGTACATCAATATCCGTGAAAACATAACAAATTTGCATTTTCCACCGCCCCGTTCTAAATTCATGTCTTCATAAACGCGACAACGATTTAAATACATGTAAACGCGCACGCACTTCGCCCCATCATCCGTCCTCGTTGACGAAATGACAACAGAATATAAATACATAACGGAATGGAAATAATAATTCCGGGTCGTGCGTAACGTTCACGCAGATTCCGGGTGTCGAACCCCGCTGACGATATAATTTCGTTCGATCGTTTTTGTTTTGATTCGTATAAATGTTCGCGGAATGTCGTCGTCGGGCGAGCCGCGACGACGCCCGTCGTCGAATAAATAAACATGAGCGTTCGACGGAATTATATTAACCTAGTTTGTTGCCGTTGCGGCTGCGACGGCGTCGACGTCGTTTATAATTGTGACCGGTTTCGTTTGTTTGCAGAACACGGTTTGACGGCTCCGCGTGCGTTATTACTGCCGATAATTAAGGGGATCAACGTTCGGTATCGGATCATTTTTTTTTATTTTGGTTTTATTGTTCGGAACGAAGATCCGTGTAAATGGTTTGATTTCGATGCCATGTCGATATAAAAGAATGAATTGTTGAATGAACGTTTTGTGTTTCGATGAATTGTAATGATGTGATTGTTAGTATTGGTTGTTTGATTTTTTTAGTATATATATATATATATATATATACACCTGGGTCTGTTTTTATGCAGTAGATACGTTCCGCAGAAAACCGGATTAAAAAAAATCGCACAAAAAATACTTTACTTACATTGAAAAATTAGGGATACGTTCCGTAATTTTCGAAAACCGCATAAAACCAAAGCTACAAAGTGAAATTACTCTAAAATTCGCATAAAAAAATTAGGAAATAAAGAATGCTTAAAAAAATGCAAATATCTGCAGAAAATTGATACAAAACAAAGCTTTTTTACTTTATTTTTTAATCAATTATTTAACTTTATTCAAAGCAATATGTACAAATCTGTAATTTATTTTAGAATTTTTCATATATATTTTAATCATCTTCGCAAATAATAGCTGCACTGTTAAGAATGAAAAAAAGAAAATAAAAAAGAAACTAAATAGCTGCACTGTTTTCAAGACATGTAGGCCAAACCTTTGTCCAACAGGCATTTAAAGTATGTGGTTTTAATTGAGTAATAGCAAAAACAACATGATTTATAAAGCCAAAGATAGAAAATGTTTTCCAAGCATCAGTTACTGTTATTGACTCATTTTCCAGTTTATCCAATATAAATAAAAAAGTGCGTTTAACGTAATATTTTCTCTTGTCCATAATTACTCATCTTTTCTTATTACATGACGTGTTCATTTCCATTTTAAACTTTTCACTCAAGTTATATAAAGTCATTCAAATGTGACGCCTAAATTTGTGTTTCATTAAAAAGAAACGATATACATGTTTCCCTAAACACCCCCTTATAATTATGTTTCGTTTTAATAAAACGCGAATCTAGGCGTCACATTTGGATGACCATGTACACTAATTTTCTTCAGATATCTGATCTAAAAGAATTGTAAACAAAGAATATTTTCTACTTTGTTAAGGGTAAAAGTGAACACGTGTTAAAAATTAAATTAGGAAACAAATTACAGCATTTTTCTCAGTTAAGGCTATTAAAAAATAGATTAAAGGGGATAAAATATAATGAAGATTGTTCTCAAATTGCAACCCCTACCACCGAACGTGCAGTTCTAAGCAAGATTATATATATATATAATTTATAATTGAACCTTTATAGCGACTTAAATTTCCCATCACGTTGGATTTTTCCCATTACAGGATATTATATTCTTCTCGAAATGGAGAGTAATCATTTTTGGAGGGCTTAAACGTATTTAAACGATATCCATTCGACGGTTATACACACGTGCACTTATATATATATATATATATATATATATATATATATATATATATATATATATCGTGTACAGTACATTTTTTTAATCTACGTCGATCAGAAGACCACAAATCCGTTTTCATTACAAACAACAACTGATACTTTTTCCATTATCTTTTAATAGCTTTCGATAACATATTTCTGTATATTACTTATATGAAGTGTATATATATATATATATATATATATATATATATATATATATATATATATATATATGTATTAATGTATTAAGATATTTTCTAAATTATATTCTTTCTATGCGTTGCTTGATTGAAATAAGGCTTTATTTGATGATAGTATCGTATAATTGGAATCCAAAAAGATAACGAGATTGAATTATTTTTATTCACATCACGATTGAAAATTTTATTTGTGATTTAAAGATATTGTGGAAATTAAAAATATGTCATATATATATATATATATATATATATATATATATATATATATATGTATATATATATATTAGGTCTACCCATAAGTAATGTCATTTTTTCAGTGTGAAAACTACACTCGAAAAATATTTTACTTCAAAATGACTCTTATTTTACAAAAATTAAATTTATATATATACGAGAGTCGTTTGATAAGTATGGTAAATTTATTGATTGTTTAATTTAATTAATTAATTCAATTTGATTTTTCAATTTCGTTTTTCTTACTTTTTTACCATATTAATCAAACGACCCTCATATATATATATATATATATATATATATATATATATATATATATATATATATATATATATATATATAGCTATGTTGATATATAATAGACACCCTTCGTATTTATTTAATTTATTAATTACGATATTTTGTAAATTATCCAATTAAATCTCATTATTGAACTATTTTTTTTTATTCTTAATAACAGTTTTAAATTTTACTTTAATACATTTTATCTTTCAATACATTTTAACATTCATAACCTGATTTTTAAACCTGGTAACTAAATATAATATTAGGTTATATAGAAAATATTGAATTGAAGAGCAAACTAAGTGAAAACAAATCTGTGTAAAATTGATTTTTTTCAACTTGTTTCTCTTGCAATTTCATAATTCAGTTTTTAATACATCATTTCTACTCTAGAGAAATAAACTATTTTTTGATTAGAATTCCTTCTGGTCGATTATCTTACAAAAATATTAAATAAAAACTAAGCCTGAATTTTTTTTTGTTAATTACAAACTACTTCACTTGAGCTACTGAACCATTTCATTAGAACTACTCATTGTGAAATATAGGATAACTGAAATGAGACTGAAGATTATTAAGGAAGTAAATATATATACAACTCTTCTGCTTTATTGATCCATCATATATATTTAAATATAATTTTACAACAAATTAAATTGATATAATTTCAGAGTATTTCCATGGTTATCGAAATAAGTGTATGAATTGAATCAACGTTAAAAATACTTAAAAAAAATAAAATAATTTGTTGCATATTGTAAAAACACAATCATTTCAACAAGACATTCATCCGTACTTAAACATTTGTTCCTTTTTGTATATTATATATACACACACATTTATATATATATATATATATATATATATATATATATATATATATAAAGAGAGAAAGAGAAAAATAAAAATTCCCATCAGAAGCGCACATCCATTATTGCTGATTAAAAAAATGCGTTTTATTTATAATTAAGTTGTGCATTTCTGATGGGACATCCTATATGTATATACGAGGGTCGTTTGATTAGTATGATAAAAAAGTAAGAAAAACTAAATTGAAAAATTTAATTTAATTAATTAATTAATTTAATTTAACAATAAATAAATTTACCATACTTATCAAACTACCCTCGTATATATACATATATATATATATATATATATATATATATGTATATAGGGAGAGAGAGAGAGAGAAGGGAATAGAGAAAGAGAAAGAGTTTCATCAGAAGCGCAAACTCATTATCGCTCAATTAAAAAAGATGCATTTTATTTAAAATTGAGTTGTGTATTCCTAATAGGACATCTTATATATTTATATATATATATAGAGAGAGAGAGAGGGATAGAAAGAGAGAAAGAAAGGGACAGGTCCTCATCAGAAACACAAATTCATCATCGATCAAAAAAACATCATTGTTCACTCAAAAAATATACATTTAATTCAGAAATTAAGTTGTGCACTCCTGGTTAAACACCCTATATATATATATATATATATATATAAGTATTCGATTATAAAATATCGCTTAATACAAAACAATCTCTTTGTAAATTCGATCCATTGAGAGCTTGTGTCATGTTGCATATGTTCGAGTGTATCTTTCATATATCTCTCCACTGTTTTTCCCTCTTTCATCCTATACATCCTTTTAAATTAATCTTTCGGTCCCTTCTATACCTGCAATCAATTTTAATACAATCAATTCTCCATTTTTCTCGACGAAAAAAAATGAAAAACGCGGTCGACATTTTCTAAATGAATTATAGATCTTCGTGACTGGAGCCATTATAAGAAAAATGAGATGATTTAAAAACCGACTAGCGTTTATTTTCCTTTACACAATATATATATATATATATATAAGGGTTGTAGAGGTAGGGTGTGGCAGAAAAGAATATGTAATTTATGTCGAAATTTGTTTTATACAATCCGGTGTTGTGGTCAAAAAAGATCTTATAAATAATAACAAATATATTAAATATAGGCAGTACGACATGAAAAATATACTTTGCATGTCGTACTGTGCAAAAAAAATAAATAAATACAATTTCTTGCATATTTCTGCATATTGCTAATCAAGGAAACTGTAAAATGATGAAAAAGAAACAAGTGTTTTCATGAATACAGATAATTAAGATTTTTTTCCTGCATAGCGTGGAAATATTTTTCCAAGTCGTAAGTATCTTATATTGGAATTAATTAATATTCCTTTGATGTCACCGAGAAATGAAACGGTTCTAAGTTGATGTTTCGTTGAAATAATGAATACAGTTCCTTTCTCGAGAAAAAATTAATACGAAATACAATTCAAATTACTTGAAAATTGTCTTCTGAAAATAAGTACTTCTTCGTACTTTTTCAATAAATGGATCTGTTGTTAACATACGTGAGCTTTTTTTTAATTAAGGAAATTTTTAGTAATTGAGTTATTTAATGAGTGAATTTTTAAAAATGTTCGTCTTGATCCAATATATCATTTACAACACCATGTATTTTCCATAAAACACAATTTTAAATATAAATACATTTCAACTATTTTCTAGTTTTCAAGCTTTTAAGAGGAAGTTTACAAGATGGCATCTGACTTAACATAACCTCACAAAATAGTAGAGAATAATATGGCGTCTGATACGTAAACACATATTCTATACTAAATTCCATTCCCATTTAGTTGAAAAAAATACTCCCGAATTTGTAGAAATGGTTTATTTTGTTTTTGTTGAAAGTACTTTGCAAGACATATAAAAAGTGGTATCAGAAATTTCACGATGAAAATTTTTGGTCGAGGACATTCTGACTTATCAAATGGCCACCAAAATCATGTGTGATTTTTTTTGTGGGGTTATGTGAAATCATTGGTTTACGCTGATAAACCACAAACAATAAAAGTAATAAAAATAAATATTGAAAGTGTAATTCATGAAATTGGATCACAATTATGTGAAAGAGTGATTAAAAATTGGACTAAACGAATGCAAAATTGTATTCCATCATCAATGCCATAGAATATGCTTAAAAGTGAAAAAGTTAAATAACTAATTAAATTAATACTTTTTGTTTAATTTCCATTTAAACTTCTGAAGTGCTTATTGGAAAACTTTATTCATCCTTGAATAACACTTTTGAGAATAGAGTATTAAAATTTTGGAAATACTAAATAATATACGATTTTTTCACCAATCCTATAAATCCTTATATAAAGTGCATTAAAATCTCATACGACTCGTATATTCTTCTTTTCGAATAAAACCGTTTGAAAACTCCCGTTCTAATTTCCACATTAACACACACACGCGCGCAAACAAATAATTCTGCAAGAATTCTGACACCGAGTACAAGTAGTGGATCGAAACGAATCCACACACTGGTGTCTCTATTAAATAAACAGTGTTTCGGGTTAACGACAATATATTAACCGGAGCTTAAACTCACTGATTTATAAGCTTTTAATCGTATGTACACGAATCGTTACGCCATAAATTATATTGTTGTCGAGTTTCAGTTCTCACTGTGTGTTTGTGTACGGATGTATGGATGGATGCTTGTGTGTGTACGAACGGTATTCCGTTGCGATCGTGTCCGCATTATTCGTACTGACAAACATCCGCCGTAATTAAATTCTGCACCCCGCATCAAAACGGAATATTAATCATAAAATAATATCGGAAAGATTACTCTTCATGCGGCCGAGGCCGATTGTGTGGACTGTGGGTTAAGACAACGGTCGAATCTTCGGACTGTAATTAATAACGACTTATAATATGTGTATTGGTCTTTAAGATATCTTCTCAAATATATATATAAGGTGTCCCATCAAGAGCACACAATTTAAACTGTGTACAGTTTTTCTTCTCTGCAGTTGGTAGCCTTCAAACTATAATATTGATCATCTGCTGTTGTTAAGATTATTGATCGTGGAACGCTACTTGGAGGATATTATGAAAATATGGTGACAATGATATGGAGACTATTTGTAAAGTTCATCCAATTTTAAGTTGACGTTGTGCACTAAATCGGACGATAATTTTAAGATTAAGAAGATTTAAAAAAAATTGGGTCGATTATGAATCGAAGAATCTGTGGTATGTTTATCTTGTGAGGTCAATAGAGAAAATAATCACAATGAATAAAAATACTATTGAGAATTTGAGATCATTGATTCAACATCGTGTACAACAATTGGACATTTTGAAAAGCTCTCTGTAACGAATTCCAACAAAAGACCTCCACTTTTTATAAAATTTAATTGAAGCAGAAACTCAAATCAGGAGACCAGTATAAGCGCCAAAAATTATTTAATTGAGTTTTGGTTAACTAAGATGAAGTTGACAATTTTACAAAAAAAACATCTTCACTGATGAGAAAAACTTTGAACTCGATAGCTTCGTGAACAAATAAAATTTCAGGATTTGGAACGCAGAGAATGGTCAAGTAACCAATAAGAAACTGATGAATCTATTCTCAACTAGCCACTTTTCGATGTAATTTTTGGGCAAGCGGAATGATTGAGCTATATTTTCTCTAAAATGACACAAGAAATAAAGTAACCATGAATAGAGTTTATTTGTTGTTTTGGAACTGTGGCTGATTCACTTTACACAAATGAATTTTAACCCCAACACCACAGAAAAGCTCTAAGATGATGGTATCGCCATCGAAATGCATCAGCCGATATAATTATAGATTATATAATTATAAATAATAAGTGAACAATAAGTGATTATTGAACACTTTAAATTGTTGTGGTGTTGAGGTTGAAATTAATTTGTCTAAAATGAATAGACTTGTTACCGAAAAATGATAACTGAGTTGTTATGGCCTTATTTGGTCGATATTGATCTTCACGACATGTATTTGTAGCAAAAAGGCACGACCTTTTACACTAAGTGAGAAATAATAGATTTGTTGCATCAACAATCTGGCGAAACACTTTCATCAATTGACCAGCAAAATCGTACGATTTTTTTCCAATTGTGAACATTTTTTTAATATTTTTTACACTGCTCTTCGTAGTATTTAATTCCGTTCTAATTTTTCTTTTGGAATATTATTTTTTGTGTAGAAAATCTACTAAATTTCTTTCTGATAAAGACCTTTCTCATATTTTAATAAAATTTTTAATTAAAAAAAATAATTTGAAGACAATACGCTATTAATATCAAATTGTACTATACAGCATTGTATAGGGTTTTCCAATAAGAATGTCAGAAATTTAATAGCTGGTAAAAACCATGTTTGAATTTTTTTCAAGCTTATTTTGACATTTTCACTCAGTTTAATTTGGCAAATTGTCATGGAACATTTAACACTTCAACAACGATTAAACATTGTGAAAACCTCAATAAATTTATTGAAACAGAAATTTAATGAGTCTATTATTTCACGAAATGGATCCATCAATTGGTCACCAAGGTCATCACCAGATAACTTTACTCCAATGGATTATTTTCTGTGTGGTTATTTAGAATCATTGGTTTATGTTGATAAACCAAAAACGACAGAAGTATTAAAAATAAATATTGAACGTTTAATTCATGAAATTCAACCACAATTTCGTGAAAGAGTGACTAAAAAATTGAACTAAATGAATGCACTATGTCCAGTGAAAACATGGTGGTCATATGAGTAAAATTGTGTTCCATAGTTAATGCCATAGAATATTATTAAAAATAAAAAAATAGATAACTAATTAATTCAATACTTTTTGTTTCATTTTCATTTCAACTTCTGAAGCGCTTATTGGAAAACTCTATACAATAAATAATGCACCAATATATAAGAAGATTAACTCGGGTAATTCTCTTTTTCTTAGAACATTGATAGATGGGTCAATGCTTTTGTGAGTCAATTTTGTATTTAAATTCCATTATTTTTATTTTTCCTTGAGATATTTATTTTATACCAATTTAAGTAAACGAATTTAAAAGAACAATGAACAGAGTTTAATTTACCGTAGATCTTAATTTCATAAACAAATTAAAACTCCTGAAAAGTATCAGGTTGTAAAATGTGCTAGTCACAAAAGTCAATACGTTTGTGACTAACTCTATCCTCCCTTCTCTCTCTATGTATATATAGGATCATCCAAATGTGACGCCTAGATGTAGACTCATGAAACATGTGGGCGCGTTTTTTGGTTGATCTCATATATATATTGTATATGTGCATATATAGGGTGATAACTCTATATGTGCATCACAGGAAAATAAATTGAAATTTCATTTTAATGGTTAAACGAGTTGCCAGAAAAGTAATGGGGCAGTCGACGTGTTAAAAAATAAAATTATCCTGATATCGAATCAATTATTGAAAGTCCTATTTGTTTAAATTATCCAATTTTCCAAATGTGTTTTTTTGGTAAACAATTCCAGCTCTCTGTCCGTCCTTGTTCAGAACTATTTTTATATTCTTCTCGTAGCATCTGCAGACGTTTATTAAATTTCCGAACAACAAGTATCTCTCCAAACATTCCGTACAATTTATTCAGAATAAATGATATAACGTGGAAAAAATCGAACAAAAACGAAAAACAACAACAAAAAAACACTCTCCGTCGGCCATGTTATTATTTCTTAGTATTTATTTTGAAAACTCGCTAGCGTTTCAAGTACTCTCCTCCATCGTGCGGATACTTGTTTTTCTTCCTTTCTTTTAATATATTTATTTATACGATAATCGATACGAAACTACTTCAGAAAAATATATTCTCGGCGGTTTTCTTTTTTGTCTACCGACTGATGTCTGTTTTATGCTAAAAATGTTATTCTATAGAATTTTCGCGACGGGCAAAAAGTATGGAACGATGGACAATATATTGAATATGTCGAGAATAAATGATGGGTGTGCTTTTCAATCAAAGTTGTTATTGTCAAACAATTTTATAAAATATGGCGTGAGTCATTCGTTTCTTTTAAACAAAATCACTCGAGCATTAACAGACAAGTTAAAATCGCAACTTGGTAAGTATAGGTAAAGTCAATAAGCTGGATGTTTGAGTTCCACACAATTTTAGTGAAAGAAAGAGAGCAGATTGTTTATCGATAGCGACAAGTTTTTTTAAAAAAACAGAGGAACGATCTATCTCTGGATAAAATCATTACTGGCGATATAAAGTGTATTACATACTATAAAGTTTTACGTTGATTAGGATAAGCTTCTAGAAACGGACCTAAAGATTAAGCTCCATGGAAGAAAAGTAATGTTGTGTGTGTGTGGTGGGATCCTCGTGGAATTATTCATTTTGAACTTTTAAACCGGAATGAATCAACAAATACAGAACTGTATGTCCAACAGTTGCAGCGTTCACCAAAATTTGTTCTAAAAATTTTCTGCGCTCATCAATAGGAAAAACTTTGTTCTACTCCATGACAACGCAAGGCCTCATACATCAAGATCAACAGAGAAAAAAATTTTGGAGCTTTTGGTAGTCAATTATTCCTCGTATACTCATTACACTTGGCACCAACTGATTATCTTTTTCGATCGCTGCAAAACGCTCTGATGGGCAAAAATTTCCCGAATGAAGAACACTTTCAAAAGTTTATCGAAAACTTTTTCAAGTCTATTCAAAAGCTATAGAAGAATTATCTATCAAATGACAAGTCGTTGCAAACAATGGCAAATATATAGGGTTTTCCAATAAGTGCTTCAGAAATTTCAATGGAAATAAAACAATTTTTTTTAATTAATTAGCTTTTTTTATTTTTAAGCATATTGTATGGTATTAATTATGGAACACAATTTTACTCATATAACCACTATAATTTTGCTTGACATTATGCATTAGTTTAGTCAAATTTTTAGTCACTATTTTACATCATTGTGGTCCAATTTCATGAATTACACGTTTAATATTTATTTTTAATTCTTTTTCTGTTTGTGGTTTATCAGCATAAACCAGTGATGGCGAACCTTTTGAGCTCGGCGTGTCAAAATTTTTAAAAACCCTAACTTAACTCTGGTACCGTGTCACATATAGAAATATTTATAATTTTTTGATATTTGCAACCATAATAAAAAAAGATTTGTATTTTTGATATTTATTTTATATATTTAAATGCCATTTAACAAAGAAAAATCAACCAAAAAATATGTATGCAATGAACAAAAACAGAAAAAACAATGTACATTTATGAAAAAAAAATAATAAAAACAATGATAATCAAATGGTACAAAAACTAGAAATTAGTGACTTTTTTGGTGCTGAAGTTTGAATGCTAATTCTTCGATTACAGATTCATACTTGCAGGTATTAACTGTTGAATTCCAATCGAAAACGTATAAATTTTCATAATTTAAAAAAGTTTTAATTAGAAAATAAATATTAATCTTTCTTAATATGACATAATTGTAAAAATGTAATTTATTTAAAAAATATCATTTTCTACTTAAATTTTTATATCTTGTATTTACTACCTCCATTTTGTTATTTACTTTATTCTGACGAATTTTTATATTTAAGAGTTTTAGGCATGCGTTTGACCATTTTCCTTTTTATTACTTTACGGCAAAGAAGTTTCACTTCTGGCGTGCGTACATAAGTACACACACCCTTTTTTTATCAAAAATCACAATTGACATGTAAAAAACGATATTATTAATGACTAAATTGTATTACTAGAAGAGTAGTTTTAGTATTAGCTCTTATAGATAAAAGTATTGGATTAAAATTACATATTAATATTAGTAGTAATAAAATTGACTGCTCCTAGAGTTCAGTTTTATAAAATAGAGGCTAAATCAGTAATTCCATTAGAGTTCTTATACGAACGATTTTTGAAGTTTGACGAGAGTACGTGGTTTATTTGGTTTTAGTTCTTCTATTATCAATGGAACTGGCTGAGAGAAATGTTAATAGAGCTGGTAAGGGGTCTGATGTTGATTATTTTGATTATTAAAAATGTTTTTAAGGAGTAACATGTTTAAAGACTTGTTAGAGAATCTGCAATTTCATTTAAAACAATCTAACTATATAATTTGAAAAAAAGACCATCGTTTTAAACTTGCAATAATTTCTTTTAGTGTCTTCCATGTAAAGCAAATTCCTTTTTCATGAACGTTATTTCAACTTACGATGTACATAAACATCTCCTGATATGTTTATTGATTCTTCTTGTAATAAAATTCCGACACAACATCCCGCAACAAACATCTCCCCATCCCCCACGTCACAACGAACCGATTCATCTGCAGTAGCGGAAATGTCGCGATTCCATATCGAATTCCATTAAATATGTCTTCTGAAACAATTACTGTACTTAACGATGCGACTCGACAGGATAGAAACGATGTAGTGTGTCGTCCGCATTAGGAGTTAGGATAAACCGTAACCTGAAAAAACGTACACGCGCTCGTTCTCGGAATGAATACGCACGACGTCGCGGCGGAATTGATAAAACCGACGGAACGAGTGCGATTTATGAAAACGGGCCGCCGTCGTCGGCGTCGCCGCGCAACAAGCCAGAGTGTGTCCTAATAACAAGACGAGCTCAATTCCCGTAATGTAAAACAGCATGAAGAGAGAGTAAACTCGAGCGTGAGTGCTTGATGGCTCGAAACTAATTTGTAAGCAGATTGTAATTTAGACCTCGTCGAGTGAAACGGCACGAGCGTTCATCGTATTGAAACGAGAACGAGTGAGACAGTGACGGAATATGGGGACAACAAGGAATATAACCGAATGTCTATACACAACAACAACAATGTGTAGAGGTGGATACCTTTTCTGTGTACGCGTGTTCGTGTGCCACAGTACTAATCAAATATTTTTAGACATTCCTTCGATCGTTTTTTTTTATTTTCCTCTTTCGATTGCTTTCGAACGACGTCATGATACATTATTGTTTAGATGAAGATGTTTTAACATTTTACAATGGGATAAAATCGGAACGTTTAAATCGAAGTTAGGAGATTATGATTAGTCAGAAGGTCAAAAAATTCGATTTTTGGATTTTTTTAAGTATAGAGTCATCCAAATGTAACGCCTAGATTTGTGTTATCTGGAGCCACTGAATTATTTTGGAATTTAACACAATTTTTTGGCATTTAACACGTTAAACGCCAAGCCTATTTTGTCTTGCTTTCCGTTTAGGCCGTTATATCAGATTTCACCGAAATGCTGGCAGCTGAAGACCTGTTTAGGTTACGATAAGGCTGAATGTTGAAGTCGTAGTGGTCATGAAATGGTAAAAAAGCTAGCCTTTGAGCTGTTACTAAATACTGTTGTTCTCATTACTCATATTTTATATAAAAATATTACCAAGAAGAATATGTGTATCACTGAATTTCGGAAAAAATTAACTGTACAACTTACAAACTGTCGGGATAAAGAAATTCCATGTAGCTGTAATGTAAATACATTTCAAAAACCTCATTACAAACTCCAAAAAAAACTGGAAAAGTGTCGAAAAAGTACGAAGATATGGCAAACAATGCTACGAAAATAATGTGGCACTATTTGGAAGAGAAATTACCAGAAAGTTGACTAAACAAGTTGTAACATTTTGTGAAACCTGCAAAGGACAATCATTTTTATGTTTATCCTGTTTCAATAAAACTCATTAACATTTTTTTTGGTCAGTAATATTTAGGTACATTCGTGATAAGATCTCGAAATTATATAAAATTTATTATTAGAATATGATTTTTAAATTTTATATCGTCAGTCACCGTTGACTGGCGAGGCCTGAATGGAAAATTCGGTGTCAGTCACTGGCGCTTAACGTGTTAATCAAAAATTATATTTTTACATATATAGGATTTTCCAATACGCGCTTCAGAATTTCAAATGGAATTAAAAGAAAAAATATTTAATTAAATAGTTATTATTATTTTTTATTTCTAAGCATATTCTATGGCATTAATGATGGAATACAATTTTACTTATATGATCACTACGACTTTGCTTGACATAGTGCATTCGTTTAATCCAATTTTTAGTCACTTTTTTACAAAATTATGGTCCAATTTCATGAATTACAAGTTCAATATTTATTTTTAATGTTTTTGTTGTTTGTGGTTTATCAGCATAAACCAATAATTTTACATCACCTCACAGAAATAATCCAATGGAGTTAGATCACATGGTCTCGGTGGCCAATTGATGGGTCTATTTCGTAAAATAATGGACTCACTAACTCTTCTTCTAATAAATCTATTGAAGTTTTTACAATTTGAAGAATTGTTGAAGTTTAAAACTTCTATGATAATTTGTCAAACTATATTGAATTGAAATGTCGAAATTAGCTTTAAAAAATTCCACAAGCTGTAAAAGTTCTGACATTCTTATTCTTAATGTAATCTGAATTAATAATACATTAATATAATAGTCATTAAAAGTGAATAAAAATTAAATTATTGATCATATTTTTTAAAAAAATGCAGTTACAAGTCGAGTGATTCATTTGTGTTAATTTAAAGAATTTTATAAACAGTGCTGTGATAGAAATATTCACCTGCCTAACTTACTTGCACAAAATTACAAATAGTTTACTTATAAGATCTTTTATATTATTTATGTTTCTCTTTCTAACAACTCCTAGTCCGGAAAAAACCCAACAACCTTGTCGAAACGGAGTTAAAATCCGCACGGATGGAAAATCCGTACGATTATTTTTTCTGTACAGGAAAAACAAACGTCGATTGATTTATTACACGGATCGTCGGTACGATTTAAAAAAATTTTTCCGTACAAAAAGTTCAGGACGAAAAAAAGTGTTCACGGTATCGATTCCGGCTAAGCGACAAATAATCCGAGTTTTAAATTTCGATTAGTGACTTAATCCCGTCAACAAACGTACACACACACACACACACACGGTCGTAGAATCTGGCGTAGGTGCGTGCGTACGCCGATAGCTAATCTGTATTGGAAATCCTGCCGCAAGCTCATGAACGCGTGACCCTCGCACAAGGACCGACCGAATGTACAGTTCAGAGAATGCGGATGGCGTAAACAAACGTTTACGTGGACAGTGACGTGCGAACATTTTCATACGATGGAAAAGTACGTATAAAAATACCTTCCATCTTTCCACACAGCCGACAAAATTCCAATTCAATTTTGAAGAACTTGAAGATTTTCAACATCTTCTCTAGTAGGTAAAATCGGTAGATATAAATGAACTCGAATCACTGTAAGTGGGTTTTTAAATAATATTAACCCTCTGCACCTCAAGCAATTCGGCTGTACTCTGGTAGTCAATTTCAAGATGATTTTTCTTAGATTTATGAGTTACGGAACGGTCAATAACAGTTAAACACTGCAGATCAGAAGTTCATATAGTCAGAATGAGGATAATAGTACAATAAACATATAACAATATAGACAGCGGATGAAATTAATGGACAATTGCTTATCAAAAATTAAAGATAAATTGTTAGCAGTGACACTGGCCGTAGGAGTAGAACGCCTTAAAGTGCCTGGGCAGTACAGCTGGCCTTGGGAGTGCCAAGGGTTAGATTGCAACAAAAATTCGTTCAATAGAACAAATTTATTCGTTGGGAGAAGCACATTGCATTTAGTGGTATTTATATTGATTATTAAAATTGTTATTCAAAAATGTTATACATATTTGAGTTACTCATTAGTCAAATCGATTGACTCCACAAAACAAATAGCAGAGAAATTGATAAAATAATATAGATTTCTTTTTGAAATTCCTTTTAAAATTCAAAATTTAAATAAATATTGTAGAATGTATTATTACAAACGTAATTTTTATCTAATAGCATAAATAATGCCTAAAATCTATATTTATAAACAATAAGTGATTATTGAACACTTTATTTTATAATAATTGCGGTATTGGGGTTAAAATTCATTGTGTTAAAATGAATCAGCCACAGTTCCAGAATAAAAAATAAAAAAAATGCCTAAAATATTATATCTTTAGAATAATTTTTAGTATTTTAACATTTTCCGCATAACTAAGAGAGTTAATAGATTTGGCAAATAGAAATTAAAAGAAAATGATTTCTTTGAATTCAGTTACAAATTTTTTTTATTATTAAAAAAAATCATTATTATAAAGATGTTTTTTTAGGTTTGATAGATTTTTTAATAGAGATAGTTGTCAAATTAGTAGTCAATTTGTGTACTATGAGTAATATTTAAATTCATTATACTTTGACAAATTATTATGATATGTTTTATATTTGAATAACGTTTTTAATTGTGGGAATTTATTTCAAAAATCAGTATTCGGTTCGCCTAACATATACAGCACGAAATTTTGTTCATTTGTTGAAACAAAATTTTAATAAATCCATTATTTCACGAAATAGACTCATAAATTGACCACCAAGATCATGTTATCTAACTCCTTTGAATTATTTTCTGTGGAGTTTTGTGAAATCATTGGTTTATGCTGATAAGTCACAAACAGAAACATCAAAAATAAATTTTAAACGTGTAATTTATGAAATTGGACCATATATGTGGAAGAGTAATTAAAAATTAGACAAAACGAATGCACTAGGAGGGTCGTTTGATCAGTATGGTAAATTTATTTATTGTTCAATTTAATTAATTAATTAATTAATTAAATTATATTTTTCAATTTAGTTTTTCTTACTTTTTCATCATACTTATCAAACGACTCTCGTATGTGCACTGAAATCGTAGTGGTCATATGAGTGAAATTATATTCCATCATTATTGCCATAGAATATACTTAAAAGTAAAATAAATAAATAATTAATTAATTAAATACTTTTTGTTTAATTTCCATTTCAACTTCTGAAACGCTTATTGGAAAACCCTATATGTTTTTCAAAGTCAAGTAGAAGAATTAAGTTGAAAATAATTATAAATATAACTAAAACCATTTTAGTAGATTTGCAAAGAAGGAAAATATAAGTTAGGAACTAATGCTTGAAAAAATAGGTGAAATAAACCACACGGACAACATTTGGAAAAATAAATAATTAAATAAACAGCTTCATTGAATCATAATTTGGGTTTATTATATGTGATTTTTTTTTGATAATTTTAGGTTTATTTTTAAGTAAACTGCGTGTGCTTAACTCGTTCGCTACCAGCGTCACACATATGTGACGACCCGATTTTCTTACCTCAGCTCAGCGTCACAAATGTGTGACGGATGATCATTATCAGTTTATGATAACTGTTTGTATCAAATCATGCCGCAAACAGATGAATTATGTTAAAAACAATAAAATAGATACGGGACGTTATTGGTCTGCCGATAATTAAATTTTTTTTACAAGATCTGAGAGTCACGAATATGTATATATACGAATATGTTTGAATGATCTACTGTATTCTGTTTTGATTATAATTACTAAAGATTTATATAAACTAGTGATTGTTAAATAATAGTACTTAATTTAACAAGAATAGAAAGTTCTTTATCGAATAATAAATATTTATGTCGGTGATGAACGTTGAAAATTAGGAACTGCGCGCGCAATTTCGTTATTTTGTTACCATAATTCGTACAAACACACACACACACACATGTGTGTAACTGTGTGCGTATATTTACGTGCGAGGGTGTGTATATACAACAAGCATATATTTTTACACATGCCCTCGGCCGTTACTCACTTCTCCACCGTCCGTACGGGCGGGGCAAACAGGGCCGATCTCGTTAAATTATTCAAAAGTACGACATGATTTCTTATTCCGTTTTAATGAACTTTTCGACCCGTTTTCTTTGTTTAATATGTAAATGCATGCAAAATATTCCGAGTACACATTTTCAGTTTTCAATATAACTTAACAGCAGACCCGGATGTAAAATTAATTACTTTCGACGAATTGTTCAGTTTTTTTTAAAAAAATATCCACTTCTCTCTCACCGTATTATTTTTCCAAAAAAAGAAAAAAAATATTTATTCAAGAACTGCCCGACAGGCTTGTATATTGGAATTTATTACGTGTTCTTTCGACACGACTCGTCCCCATTCCACACGCCGTTGTGTAAATACACGCGTATCCTTTTTATTAACTTCCTCTCTTCGCCTGCACGTATTACGCAAACAATTTTTTTTTAATTATGTAAAGTTCACTGTTTATCAGTGATCTGCTTTTTATTTAACACCGAGATCGTCTTCGACGAAACGAGATAATTTTTCCCCTGTTTGTAACCCGTCGTCGATGATAATCCTGCACTCGGATGTAAATATTAGACTTTGCGTTGACACGAACTCGACAATTATGAGAGTCCGTTGTAAATATAAATATTCAAGAGTGTCCTCTTAGTCGTTTTATAATACGTTTGCAGTATAAATATTTACAGGTGTAGTTGAATTCCAATTCAAACAAGCTCTGTAATAAATCGCTTTGTAAATAAGCGTATCCTTTTTTTAAATTCCAAGAAGATGGAGTGGAAGATCGCATCCGTGTAAATGAATTTGACAAGAGTTGCTTCGAGAAAAATACAAAAATTCGTTTTATTTAAAGATACTTAAATACCAATATAATTAAAAAAAAATATTTTTGTAATTAATTTTTTATATAAAAATATTTTATGTCAAAATAATCCAACGTTGCTTTCTATCTTTAAATAAATTAGAGAAAGAAATAATGAACGAAATTCATATAGAACGCCGTTCAGTGAAAATAATTGTTCCAGTCACGACCAGTTTATTTATTTATATATTTTTTATCGCGCAATCAATTTCAATACACAACAGAGATACACCAACGGTCGAAATATAATAACGTTACAGACAGATTTGAATTCGGACCGAGCGTTTGCACCTGTTTGGTTTAATAAAAAAAAAATAAACTTTGTACGTTTAATACCCGTTCCTCTTCGATTGACCAACATGTTTCGTACGCAGTCTAAGCCCCGAAGACCATTTACCATTTACCAATGCATATATATATATATATATATATATATATATATATATATATATATATATATATATATATATATATGTAAAAGCACTGATTGCTCCATATATCATATCCGCTTAACGCAAAGTAAGTTTTAACGTTTTTAAAAAACCGTAGCTACGGAAAAGCTTCCGCAACCACTGTTATCGTTTTTCAAATACAAGTGCTTTCGAATAAAAAAATAATCCTTTATAAATAAACGTATACTACTGAATATAGATATGTATGTATGTATGTATGTATGTATGTATGTATGTATGTATGTATATATATATATATATATATATAGGGTCATCCAAATGTGACACCTAGTTTTGTGTTTTATTGTAATAAAAAGAAACATGTGTATAGGGTGATGTATAGAGAAGCATGTGTATATTTTATTTTTAATAAAACACAAATCTAGGCGTCACATTAGGATGATCCCATTTATAGGTGTTTTTTTAGTTTTGATATAACTTTCTATAGGGATTTAATTTAAAGTTTTATCACGTTTAAAAAAACATCCAATATATATATATATATATATATATATATATATATATATATATATATATATATATATATATATATATATATATAATAAGGGAGCCGAATGAAAATGTCGTTTTTTGGCATCGTCTTTTTCACTGGTCAGTTGTGTTTCGGCTGTCGATCTTTTAACACGTATTTTTTTTGGTATTGACTGGTGGACATCTAAAGCACAATTTTCAAACAAATTACATATTTTTTGCGCCCAATTTTATATGAAAGGATTTGTGCCGGATAATCAATTTTTACGAAATTGCATGTTATACGAATTTTATCAAAAAAGTAATGCAATGACTGCGACAAAAAAAAATTTGGGACATTTACGGAAACATATTGACTATTCGGCAGTGTCAGAGGTGGTTCAAACAATTTCGAAGTAAAAATTTTGACTTAAAAAATAAACATCGAAGTGAGAGAGTAGTGAAAGTAGACAATGAGGTGTTACGCATTGAAGTTGAAGCAAATCCGACCAAATCTATTTAACAAATAACAGATACACTCGGATACTCTTGGTCTAATGTGCAAGAACATTTAAAAATAATTTACAAGATTCATAAACAGGGTGTGAGGATACCCCATCATTTAAGGATGAAAGTAAATCTGTACGGGTTCGAAAGTGCCAAGAATTAATAAAATTAGAGGAAAATTCAACATTTCTTCGACATCTTGTGACAGGGGATGAGAAGTTGGTTATATACTCGAACCAATGTTGCAAAAAACAATAGCTTTCTAAAGGGCAGGCAACGTCGAAACCGAACTTAACAGTCAAAAAGGTCCTTTTGTCTGTATGGTGGGATTGTAAAGGAATTATTAATTATTAAATTCTTAAATATGGCCAGACAATAACGGCACAGTTTTATGATCAGCTGGAACGATTAAAAGAAGCAATCCGTATAAAAAGACCTAGAATATTCAATAGAGGAAACATATTTTTTCAACACGATAATGCGAGACCTCATACAGCTAAAATTACTAGGGATAAATTGATGGAATATGAAAGGAATGTAATTATTCATCCACCATGTTCCTCCGATCTTGCTCCATCGGATTGCTATTTATTTAGATCAATGCAGCACTTTTTATTCGACAAAAATTTTAAGAATATCGAAGAAGTGAAAACGGGTCTCGATGTCTATTTTTCATCCAAATCAAAAGATTTTTATGCAAATGGCATATTAAAATTACTAGAAAGATGAAAGAAAGTTGTAGCTATCGAAGGAGAATATATAATTTAATAATTGATATGGTAATATATATATATATTTTAAAGTTTTTTAATAAAACACAAATCTAGGCATCACATACAGCTGGGTCTGTTTTGTGCGGATTATATTAATACGATTTTGAAGTTATGCGGATCATATTTCTTCTTAATATCATTTTATGCATTTTCTTTTAAGAATTCCTTTAAGCGGTTATTTAATTCAACAAAAAGCTATTCAGTGTTATGAACAAATGAAGTAATTAGAGCCATTTAATTCCACTTCTCAAACTGATAAGGAATTTTCAACTAGCAATGAATGGTTAATGCCTTAAGTGACAATGATATTATTGCAATAAGTTTAGATACCGTAGAAGATTTAGAAAAAGATAATGAAACAGATGTAGAACCTGTTTCCTTCACTGCAAAAATGATTTGAGAAGGTCTTCAACTTTGTAATCAATTGGAAAATCATTTTTTTGCTAATGACACGAATTCTGAATGAGCTTTCAAATTCCAACGACAGTTAAATAATTGTATGTCTGAATATCGCGAGCTTCATAAACAATTAGTAAAATCATCGTCTCAAAGTTGAATCACCGATTCTTACATTGGCGCCAGAAAAATTAACATAGAACGAGACAGAAATCAGTGCTAATTCTACTAATTCTGTTTGTGTTTCCTCTAGTGACGAATTTAATTTTACACCAGTTTACAAACAAACCCGCATATTTTCAAATAAATATGAAAAAATTAAAATAAATTACACATATTTACATATTACTTTGAATGAAATGAATTAGTTAATAAAAAAATAAAGTAAAAAAGCTATGTTTTGTATCAATTTTAATCAGATATTTGAAATGTTTTTAGGCATTCTTCATTTCTTGTTTTTTATGCGAATTTTAGAGTAATTTTACTTTGTTGCTTTGGTTTTATGAGGTTTTTGAAAATTAAAGAACGTATCCCTAATTTTTCAATGTAAGTTAAGTCTTCTTTTGTGCGATTTTTTTTAATACGGTTTTCTGCGGAACGTATCTACCGCATAAAAACAGACCCAGGTGTATATTGTAATACCAAACAGTCAGTATTTCCTGTTAGCGATTTTTATTATAAAAATTCATAATCAATTCAATTGCACCTTAAAATCCACCATATTCAATATCCAAACACCTAACATAAAACATCAGCTGTCTCATTTCACCTGCTCTATATAATTGTCTAATCTCTACAGAAAATTACAACCCGATAACGCATTTATTCGAATCGAGAGAGGTAGACGTTATAATTTATTTTCGACTCGATCGAACTACTCAATCCAATTAACTTTCCGTACCCAGACTAATGCACGAAGATCAATGGATATATCAGCAGTCGACAGATTCTATATTTTCTGATAAAGGCGCTCGCGTCCGTTCATGTATCTAATAGAGAACAAATTGAACGCGAACGAATCATAAACACATCCCGCGAACGCGTCCAGACACTCGAATCTCAATTAGTGTACGGCAATTCGAACGTGAACTTCATTAAAGCGCTGTTTATCGGTTTCGAAATGCACACGCGACGTAAATACGGATCTCGCTCGTGAATGTTCAATTCCGTTCGCTTCTATTATCATTATCATCATCAGACAGTACAAACACCCACACACACAGATATACGTACATGTAGAGTGAATCAAAATGGTGAAACTCATACGGCATGATATTTTATATACGGGTCATTGCAGAAGTTCGTGCCCGATTTTACAATGAAACGCAAGAAGTTATTTTTTTAATGAATCAATTAAGTAATTTCCATCTCGTTCTATAATGTTTTCTCAACGTTCTTCTAATTTATAGATTCCATTTTTATAGAAGTTGATTAATTTTCAGACGAAAAACGAATTAAGGTGACTTCTGAGTGCCTCCATATTGTCAAACTTTTTTACTGTTTAAATTGTTCTAAAACGATTAAAATAATTGATAATTTTAAGGGGTCGTGTCTGGACAATACGAGGATGCTGCATAAGTTCCAATTTTACTGCTTTAGTTTTTGCAAAGTCAATTTTGCGATATGAGGGGAAGGAAGAAGTGAGGTGACTTCTAAATACCTCCACATTGTAATTTTTTTACCATTTAAACTGTTCTGCAGCGATCAAAGCAAGTGATAATTTAAAGGGGTCATGGCTGGAAAATATAGTGGATGCTGCAAAAGTTTCTATGTTTTGCGTATGAAAATATAAAAGAGGAAATATTCATTCATGGCTGGCCGAAGAAAAAATAACAGCCGAGAGAGGAGGAAAATTAACTTAATAAAAGATTTTGTTGTTTTGGAACTGTAGCTGATTCACTTTAACACAAATGAATTTTAACCCCAACACCACAATGATTTTAAGTGTTCAATAATCACTTATTATTTATAATTATATCGGTTGATGCATCTCGATGGCGACGCCATCATCTTAAGAGCCTTTATGTTAAAATCTCTTTGATTTTTTTTGTGGTCTTGGGGTTAAAATTCATTTGTGTTAATAAAAGATACATGAGTTTTTTGAATTTTTTCCTAGATTAAAATATAAGATAGAGAAATCATAAGAAGACACTGAAATAAAACATGACACATAACGGTTATCAGGTCAAGCTAGAAACTTCGGAAAAAAAGAACAAGAGAAACTCAGGACTAACTTATTAGAAAATCGGCAAAAAAAAATATATTGGTATGCTTTACTTCAGCTTCATTCAAACAATTATGACGTATGCGAGTTCAGTATAGGCATACGATATTAGAAATTTAAAAAAAGCTGCAGGTGTTCCGAAATAAGTGCAAGCAGTTCATGACCGTTGCGCACTGTTTTGCTAAAAATAACATTATCACTGCCTCCAGTTCCCTGTGTAATTTGTTCCAATCATTGTTCTCCCATTTTTCTATAATACATATATATTATTTAGAAATTATCATATTTTTGTTTCATATCACTAAATTGAAAATTTTGAATAGAGCCTTCATTTGCTAATAAGTAAAATATTGTCGTGCTTGAAAGATAACGGCATGACTGTCGAAATTTGTTTAAGCGAAAATGAACAATAAATTATCGTTAAATACTTCTATAGGATCTAGGATTTATTTATGTATGGGAAAATTGTTATCCAGAGAGAAAATTAATTTTCGACCATCTATATTCTCTGAAATATTGCATTTATATATATATATATATATATATATGTGTGTGTGTGTGTGTGTGTGTGTGTATGTATGTATGTTTGTAAAACACTCTGTCTCTTGTGTAATTCACGTCGAGTGCGACGACGGTACGCTTGATCGATTCCATCGTATGTACAAATAATTAGTTTTGCGGGCGCCTCGCAACGCCAGCGAACCAATATGGCATACGTTAAGACAAATTAGTTGTTGGTAGCGAAACCAAAGGTCGAAATAATAGAGACGTCGGCGACGATGTCGGGAAATAGCTATGCAGTAGCCGAGATATACGACGTTATCGTTTCGGCGGCGTCGCTGCTCTAAATCTTGTTTAGGTACATTATTATGGATGTTATTAGTTTACAAGGTTATGCAAATGTAACCAATTACGTTACATAATAAGAGTATACGCACGTGTATGTGTGTGTGTGTAGTACGGCGCTACGTGGATAATTTATACGGAAGAGCTTCGGCCTTGGTGATTCGATCGCGTGGTGAATAAGATGGTGGATATGTTGCGGGCGTGTAGTGTGTCGAGTAGGAAACGTAGACGGAATCAGAGTAAATAATTAGGTTAGATTTTGTTATAGAAAAACAGTTTTGTTTCATTAATAACGGTTTCAATATATATGTATATATATATATATATATATATATATATATATATATATATATATATGTAATCATTATCATCATTATACTTGATATATAGCCCTGAAGGGCACTAATTTTTTTTACAATGGTAGTTCATTAGAGTTTTTCTTGTCAGAGTTCCGTGACGGTTGTTTTTGACGAGATAAGGGTATCAGTCCCATTCCTAACCATCAACTTGGGAACTATGTGTGTGTGTGTGTATACATACATATATATATATATATATATATATATATATATATATATATATATATATATATATATATATATATATATATATATATATATATATATATATATATATATATATATATATATATATATATATATATATATATATTTACACACACACATATACACCCGTCGCTCAATTTATGTGTGACTTTTTACGCGGCAAATTATACCTCTATTTTCGCGGGACTTTTTTTACGCGGTATTGATTTACGCGGCACTTTTTATACGCGGTCAGATAGATTTCATTTTATATTATTTTTCATGGAATTTATTGTATATCAGAGTGACGCAAATTCTTTCTTGAATGTATAGAAGCACGATATACGAGTAAATATATAAAAGGTTGATTGTTTTGAATTACATTAGCGATAGCGACACCGAATAAAATTTATCTACTCTTGTTTTCTAAAACGTCATTATTTTTTTGTTAAGCTATGTGAAATAGATATGTGTTTCTACAACTTTACTATCTTTTATTTCCCATATTTTTTCTGCTGTACTGACAGACTCAATTTACGCGATTTTCATTCGCGTAAAACAAATCCACGTGGAACCAATACTCCGCGTGAATTAAGGGACGAGTGTGTGTATATATATATATATATATATATATATATATATATATACACACGAGGGCCGTTTGATAAGTATGGTAAAAAAGTAAGAAAAACTAAATTGAAAAATTTAATTAAATTAATTGAATAATTAAATTAAACAAAAAATAAATTTACCAAACTTTCAACACGATAATGCGAGACCTCGTACAGCTAAAATTACTCGGGATAAATTGATGGAATATGAAAGGAATGTAATTATTAAATACCATGTAATTATTAAATGATGTATATATAGGACCCTCGTATATATACATCATCGAACTCGTTACCTACTGCTAGACGAAGGCCTCTTCCAAAACTTTCCACTTTCAGCATTCTAATGTTTTTCTGGTACATTTCATATGACGAATTTTCTCATGGGTCTGTCTCATCTATCAAAGATGTCCTTTTTGAATTTTTTTTATCTCTTAGTTCTAAATCAATTATTTATCTTTTTTATCAATGGTTTTATTTCTTAGTATAACTGTTACAATTTTATTTCAATATATATATATATATATATATATATATATATATATATATATATAGAGAGAGAGAGAGAGAGAGAGAGAACGAGAGAGTGGCACAAACTTTTGCTATTGTTGAAAAGAATCCATTTTTCATCACACGTCAATAAGATGTAAAAATGGTTCACCTTAATATTGTGATGGCAAAGAAAGGCAAGCTAGGAGACGATTTCTCTTTTGACGTTATTTTAAATTTGCATGGATAGAAACCATCTATATAAGTGCTTTGCTTTGCTGATTTATTTCAGATGATCAAATCTTGCTACTAATTCATATATAGTTTGGGATGTATCCGTTTCCACTACAGCTTATTACCTTAGCCTCAGGTCATCCACGTAATTCATTTTCAAGATAAAAATCGCTAAAACGCAACTTCTCAAACCACTGTGCATTCATTAATCAAATTTTTGTCAATTACTTTGTTGATATTTTGAGCTATCTGCGTTACATTGGTTCCATGACAGAATTTATATTTGAAAATACCATGAATTTTTGACTTATCAATGGTTTTACAAAAATTGATTTAAGAAAGGCAATTCGAAAGATAATCGCAAATCAAAACGTGCGATTGAAAGAGTTAAGAATGTACAACAATACCTCGCATAGTCCGGCTTCGATTAGTCAGGTTTCACTCTAGTCCTGTTTAAAATTTCCCAAAAAAATTTCTTTTACTTGAAAAAAATCCTACTAAAAATTTTTTTTTGAAAAAAATCCCAAAAAATTATTACATAAAATTTTTTTTGTACGCAAATTTTCAAGTTTTTCTTTTTATTATGAAAACATAATTAAAAAAGAAAACCGAAATCGTATATGCACATTATGCGCAACGCATGTGCAGTTCTAGTTTTGTGGTCTTTTTTCTTTTTCTATTAGTTTTCGATTCGCAACTATAAATAAAGTCGATTTTTTTGATAATTGAATTTTAATAACTCATTTGAAAATAAATTTAAATTGTATTTAAAATGAATGTATAACCCTTGATTTTGATTTGTTGATACATACAAACATTTGAATATAATACCCTCGTTTTATTTACTGAAAAATAGGAAAAAAAATTGTTTGGAACCAATTAACGTTTTTTGTATGTAGTTAGTGTTTCAATTAACCCGGTTTTAGATAGTCCGACTAATCAGTGGAACCAATTAGTCGGACTCTGCGAGGTATTGTTGTACTTGAAAAATAAAAGAAAAAGTAAAAACTATCCCAATTAAATTTCAAAGATATTAACTTTCAAACTTTGTAGATAAGGAAATTAGACATTTCATATATACGGTCATACAAATGTTTACGTATAGATTTGTATTTTATTAAAAAGAAACATGTGTATAGATTACTATGTTTTTTTTTTAATAAAACACAAATTTAGGCGTCACATTTGGATGACCTAATATAATAATAATTTCCAACATTTATAATTTATTGTAGTATTCTAATATGAAAAGGTGGCTTTCAAAATGTGTAAGAGCAAATAAAGTGAATATTAATTAATTAGTTGATTTTTTATAAACAGTTTTTGGTCTTACGATGAATGATTTATTTATATTAAAAAATAAAGTAGCTAGGAAAAATATTCTCATTTCATTATTTTTTTTAATATTTGTATTACTTTTACTCACTTTTTCAATCAGTTTGATCGAATTGTAATCGACATTTAATTTATTACAAATATATAAATGAAATTTCGAAATCCACGATAATGTAAATGAAAATGTACAAAACAATCAGAACGACAATTCATTTTCCGTCGAGTGTTGTTCACTTATAAATAAAAAAAAATAATAATACACAAATGAAACGTCGATGATGTCAAATGAAAATATGCGGCACGCCTTTACGATTGTCGCGAGAGCAGAGTTCCTGCGCTACGTGCCACCCTCTCGTCCACTTACATCCGCCTGCACGTACTCGAACTCGCGCCAATCGAAAAATTGATTCATAACAAGCGACTGGAAAAAAGTTTATGCGTGCACGAATTCGCGTCGACTCTTAGTTAATTGAATTTCGTGTACGATATTTCGACAAAACATTTTCAAGTTCGAAGCGTGTTACTCTTTCACGCGGCGTCGTTCGAACCCCGGTCGTCCGCCGCCGCCCGCCCACCGCCGTCTATCTACGTATGATATACGTTTTCCAATTTGTTTGTTTGTATTAAAGGGCCGGCATACTCCCGCGCGGATTTTTCCGCGCGCCGTTCTTCGGCCGAACGTATGAAATATATTACCATATTAAACGAATATTGTTTTTATGAAATTCGTACCGTTTTTGTACCGCTGCGCCGGCCCGTTTCAAATTAACTGTCAGACGGAATTGAACATGCGGTCTCGTGTTATACGTTTAAATGATTACAGGGGGGTTTTTTTTTAGAAAAAAAACGAAAATTTGATATTTATGCGCCGCGTAACGGATTGTCTATTTTAATAAAAATGGTATGAGGTTTTTGTCTTCTCCTTGATGTTCGGGTTAACAATTTCGAATAGTTATCAATCATATATATATATATATATATATATATATATATATATATATATATATACATATATATAAAGGAATATCTCGCATAGTCCGGCTAATCAGTTCCACTAATTATTCGGACTATTTGAAACCGGACTAATCGAAACATTAACTAAATAAAAAAAACGTTAATTGGTTCCAAACATTTTTTTTCCTGTTTTTCAGTAAATAAAACGAGGGTAATATATTCAAATGTTTGTATGTATCAACAAAATAAAATCAGAGGTTTATAGATTCATTTTAAATGCATTTTAAATTCATTTTCAAATGAGTTATTAAAATTTAATTATCAAAAAAATCGACTTTACTCTAGAGTTGCGAATCAAAAACTAATAGAAAAAGAAAAAATACCACAAAACTAGAACTGCGCATGCGTTGTGCATAATGTGCATATACGATTTTGGTTTTCTTTTTTTTCATAATAAAAAGGAAAACTTGAAAATTTGCGTATAAACTGTTTATAAAAATCAACTAACTAATTAATATTCACTTTATTTGCTAATATACATTTTGAAAGCAACGTTTTCATATTAGAATACTACAATAAATTTTTGAAATTATTATTATATAGGGTCATCCAAATGTGACGCCTAAAATTGTGTTTTATTAAAAAGAAACATAAGAAACTATGCACATGTTTCTTTTTAATAAAACACAAATCGAGGCGTCACAGTTGTATGATCCTATTTATGAAATGTCTAATTTCCTTATCTACAAAGTTTGAAAGTTAATATCTTTGAAATTTAATTGGGATTAAAACGCGTTTAAAGTTGATTCGTTCCGGCCAGACCGGATTGGTTGGCGCGTCACAAAAATAGCTATAACTCTGAAAATAATTCGAATTTCGACAAATTCTCTTAAGGACATATTCTTAAAGGTCTAAACTTTGAAAATATGTAGAAAAAAATCGATTTTTTCGAAATTATAGACTAGAATATCCCCTTAAGATTGCAAAACTGTGTCAATAGTTTAGGAACATTTTTTTTTAATAATTGCACTGCTTGTCATTCGAAATATAACAAAAAAAGAAACATATGTATAGTTTCTTTTATTTCTTCTATCTAGGCGTCACATTTGAATAACTCTATACAAACATAAAAGTCAACTAGTAAAAAAAAATATGAGTTTGATAAAAAATATTGTTATTTTTTCGTACGTATTTACTTCATTTTTCTTTTCTACCCCATTCCCTTTCTCTATATAAATGATAGATAGATATTAATAGACAGATACATAGATGAAGTAATGTTGAAAACTTATATTAACCGCACCGTCGGAAACTTCGACATACTTTCCATTACTTCGATCCATTCGCCTGTCTGACACCATCTTGCGAGACACCGTTCCGTGATGTTAAACGTACACAGCCAAACAGACGTCTGCGTTCACCTCGAACGACCGTCGAACCCGCAACATCTCCGTCGTGATTGACTCGAGGTCTGGCCGACGTCGTGTTTCGTGTATCGATTACAGCATCCGACGCCGACAAGACCGAAACTCTTTCTCGCGATCCGCGACGGGGGTCGTTTCGCAGCACGTACCATCCGCGAATCATTAATCTTACAAGCCTTCAATTACATATTCAGGCGGTTTCGAGCGGGACGTCGGTATCGATCGCGGCGTCGCGGAATTGGCCATACGCGGCGCTAACGGCGTCGTTACGGGAGTTATCGCCGTCGTCGGTAACGCGGAAGTCACCCGGGCTCGTAAACAAGATTTCGCATTAATCTCGCGACGGGTGATGGAGACGGGGGCGATCGGGTGGCGCGCGTACACGAGGCTGTTGGATCGTCGTGACACGGCTACACTGATAGCGTGTCTTGGTATTTTAAGTTGCTGTTGCTCTACAACCGCTCGAAAATTAATCTTGTACGTAAACAATACAAGTATTTGTTAATTATACGAATTATATAATTAAGTCACACGTCGTAGTAAATAATAGGTTCGTGTGTACTTAGAGGATATGGGACCGCTCGAAAAATATACACGCTGTCGTTGAAAAATTTAATTATGTTAATGTTCGCATGTAATTGGAACGCGGATGACGATGGTTCGTTTTATTTCGGTGGAAAAAAACGACGACGTTATAAACGAATGACACGAACATAACCTCACTTTCGATTCGATTCTTTTAAAAGATGCAGCCCGGCGATTCTAATATATGTTTTTTTCCAATAAGAATGTCAGAATTTTGACAGCTGATAGCAGCCATATTTGAATTTTTTTAAGCTCATTTTGACATTTCAACTCAATATAGTTTGGTTAATTATCATGGAACGTTTAACACTTTAACAACTCTTAGAAATTGTAAAAACTTATTATAAAAATCAATGTTTGATTCGTGAAACTTACGATCAACTCTAAATAAAGAAAAGTGCAGAATTTGGAGTAAAAGCAATCCACAAGTCATTGAACAAAGAACACTTCATCCAAAAAAAGTAACTGTCTAGTGGTGTGATCGGACCATATTTTTTCAAAATGAAAATGGAGATCACGTTAGAGTAAATGGAATGAGTTATCGAACCATAATTGATGATTTTTTTCCCAAAAATGATTGAAAATGGTTTTCACGATATGTGGTTTCAACAGAACGGTGCTACGTGCCATACATCAACGGAAATAATAGACTTATTGAAATTAGAATAAAATTAGTCCATTATTTTACAAAATTGTCCCATTTATTGTCTACCAAGATCATGTGATCTAACTCCATTGGATTATTTTTTGTAGAGTTAGGTTAAATCATTGAGCTATTCTGATAAACTACAAATAATAGAAACATTAAAAATAAATATTGAATTAGTAATTCATGAAATTTGAACACAATTATGTGAAAAAATGACTAAAAATTGGACTAAACGAATGCACTATGTCGAGTAAGTTGTGGTGGTCATATGAGTGAAATTATATTCCATCAATAATGCCAGAGAATATACTCAAAAGTAAAAAAATAGATAAATAATTAATTAAATACTTTTTGTATTATTCCCATTTAAACTTCTGAAGGGCTTATTGGAAAACCCTATAGAAACGTTCCATTATGCTCGGGGACTAATTCTTCACTATCTTTTCATAAGAATCAACCACTTTTTGTACACTTTTTTACTCATTCATAATTGCTAAGTTTCAGTAAAGATTTATGAAAAAAAACTAGCTATATTTTATGAAAAGAAATTTTGTAGTTTATTTTTCTTTATATTACTAGCATCAATAAATCACTCACTCTAATAAATACCCCAATTATTAAACATTACCTATTAGTCACTTTATTTATTGATGTACATTTTGGTGACCATGCTATCATTTTCAACAATGTTGCAGTTACAAAATTTACTTTATAATTAGTTAGATTTGATAATATAGTTTGGTTCAATTTGGAATTGATAAAAATATTTTTATGAGGTGATTGAAAAAATCGCCTTAATCTCAAATCTCTCACATGGCTCTTTTTTAAGATTAAAATTACCAGAATTAATCTCTTCTCGAACCATCAACGTACTCTGCGTTCATTATCTACATCCTCACCAAATAATTCATTGATATTTGAAGCTGTCTACCCTGCATTGGTTTCGAAATGAAACTCATATACGAAAATAACACAAATTTTTGACTTATCCATGGTTTTACAAAAAATTCTCTAAGGAAAACGATCCCAAAGATAATCAGAGACCAATACGTGCGTTTGAGAGAGTTATAATGTACTTTTACAATAAAAAAGAACTGTTAAAGTGAAACGTCAAAGATATTGACTGTCAACCTTAGTACATAAGGAAATCGAACGATTCATATTTAATGACCTAATATAGGGTGTTCCATCAGGAGCGTACAACTTAATTTTTAAATAAAACACGTTTCTTGAATCAGAAATGATATTTTTTGAGCGATAATGAATGTGCGCTCTTGGTCCACCCTTTATATTTTTATTTGTATATTCACTTTATTCGCTAATCAGTTAATTATTTTTCAATTGTTGATTTATTCTGAAAAAATTGACAATTAAAAATTAGTGACTTTAGAGAAATTTAATATTCACAAAAATAAAATGTAAAAATTTATAGGATTATTCAAATGTGACATCTTGATGTGTGTTTTATTAAAAAGAAACATGTGTATAGTTTTTATTGTTTCTTTTTAATAAAACATTAATCTAGGTGTCACATTTTGATGACCTTATATAATAATTATTATTTGATTTATAAAGAAACAACATGCCTATCTTTCCAAAAAAATATTTGTAATACCCGAAAGACATCCATCTTGAATAAATTTGACATTTTCTGAATATAAAAGAACAAAACCAGTTATTCTGAAATATTTTCCGTTTAATCCACAGAAGGAATTTCGTCGAAAAACCCCGAGATGTGTCTTCGTTGTTGTTGATGAAATCTTCAGGGATTCGCAACGGTTTCCTGTTTGATTTCGCTAACCGCAAGTTCGAATTTCCGCTCGGATCTATTTTCTCGCAATTAAATTTCGTATGTAACTAAGTAACTAGCTAATTAATTAATGAACAGAACGTGAATGTACGTTGAATTTTTTAAAAAATACAGATCCGTTCAGACACAAACATCAAAATATCTCCGAGGAACATCCGAAAAAACATCCCTCGCGTATTCGCCAACATTTGTGTGTGTGTGTGCGTTCGACCGGGGCCACAATTAATTTCATTCGAGTCTCTCTTCTGTAGCTTAATTAATACATAAAGAAATACGACTGTGACTGTTTTATAATTAAAACTGGAAATGTGTTGTTCGCGTCTGAAAAGGTCATGAAGAATCGCGGTTGAATATATTTCAGTGAAATTTTCAGTACACGCCGCTGAATATATAATTTCGCGAATTCATACGAACGTTTATTCATTGGAAATGAAAAGCGTTCGTTCAGAATTCATGTTTGTTGCGATGAATTGTTTCGCTGGAAATTTATTATGTTGTCGAGGTCGGTCGGTCGGTTGTGATGAACGCGGAATGGGCGAAGAGGCGATGATGCAAATTGGAGCAGTGGAAAATGACGCGACGCGGACGTTTCTCAACTTTGACTTGTACCGATGTTGGTTATGTCAAAAGGGCGCTGAATAGTTATATATATATATATATATATATATATTCAAATGACAATCTATTAAAATATTAAAAAATGTAAAGATCACATTTGAGCCACTCATTAGCTACGATAAATCAAATAACTCTACAAAATTAAAAGTAGAGAAATTGACAAAATAATAGCTTCTTTCTAAAATTCCTTTTAAAATTTATTTTAAAATAAACTTGTAGAATGTATTTATATATATATAGCATTTTTATTTAACGACATAAATAGTGCACAAAATGATATACCCTAATAATAATCGTTATTTTTTTAACATTTCTCTCATAATTAAGAAAATTAATCGATTTGGCAAGTGAAAATAAAAATAAAATAATTATTAGCATTTCATTCACCTTCGAAAAAAAATATTACAGAAAAAATAATTATTGTATAGGTTCATCCAAATGTGAAGCCTAGATTTATATTTTATTAAAAAATATGTGCATAATTTCTTTTTAATAAAATACAAATCTAGGCGTCACATTAGGATGACCCCATATTTTGTTTGTTAAATGATTTTAGAAAAAAAGGCTTTTTGACATGAGATTTTGACCTTTCTACTTGTATCCAATGCAATTTAGGTCAATTTACTCTGGTAATCCTGTACCTGTTAATTTCCTGTTAGTGATAGAATTTTCTAATGGTTTTGACAAAAACAATCCTGATGAGTCATTTTAATGATACGGTGCTTCCTTTTTACTAATTTTGATTATATTGTACCAATCATCTGTGTGGCCTAAACAAAAAGGTAAACACAAAGTGAGTTTGATGTTTAACGCAGTATTTTAAAAAGAATGTGACACTGATTTGAATGTTTCAACAGGATAATGGCCAAGATATAACTCGAAAAATGTCAAGAAGTGGTTTAGGGATAATCTTCAGTTATGGGTTGGTATTCTCAATTTACAGATTTAAACCCGATTGAGAATTTGTGGATCGATATAAAAAAGTGATAGGAGTGGAAAATATTAAAAATAAAAACCGCTTATAGGAAGAAATGCAAATAGCATGGTATGTAATTCCTGTAGAGAAATGTAGAAATCTCTTTTATTCAATTTCAAAAAGTTGCAATGCAGAATTATAAAATAATGATTACCTAATAAGTTCTTAATTCAGAACGGCAACAAATTCTGAAATATTTTGCATTTTTAGGTTTTCTTTTTGAAGTTTCAATAAATTTCTGTTACCATACCTATTATTTTGCCCAAGGATCTATTATTTCTCTCTCTCTCTATTTTGATATTCGTTTGATTTGTTAATTTTTATACTAGTGGAAGATTTTTTTTGTCAATGCGATTTCAAATGAAAATAAGTTAATCATATATCAATATTTTCTGTTTCAATTTATATTTAAGAAAAAAAAGGGTATATGTACTTATATACACATGCCAGAAGTGAAACTTCTTTTCAGTAAAGTAATAAAAAGGTACACCTAGAAGCATATGCCTAAAACTCGTAAATGATCAAATTCATCAAGATAATATATGAGGCGCATGCTATTGAGTCGCATACCTCTCAAAATCATATGGTGAGACCATGTGAAAATTTTCAAAAAACGCGCTAATACTAAGCTTATTACAGTTCCAGTTATATACGTGATTCTGTTTCATGTAAAAATTTTACCCCAACGCCGGTAAAGAAGTTTCACTTCAAAAATGTGTACCTATTATTTTGGAAAAGTGCATATATATATATATATATATATATATATATAGCAGAAAATATATATATATATATAGGATCGATAGCCATGTTCTCACAGCTCCGAGCCAGAATGCTCACCACAAAGAGTGCAAACAGAGACTCAAGTCTTTAGCCAACAAGAAACCATCTGGACATGTTAACCACGGGAAATAAATAATAGTCATCCGCAACTCGGTATTTCATTTTCCACAAACAACAGTCGAGTCGCCACATATATATATATATATATATATATATATATATATATATATATATATATGGTCATCCAAATGTGACGCCTAGATGTGTGTTTTATTAAAAAGAAACTACATGTTTCCCTATACACATGTTTCTTTTTAATAAAACACAAATCTAGGTATTACATTTGGGTCATATGTAATACCTAGTGAGTCAAAGTAAAACTCATATAGTATGATGTTCAATTAATATTTGTATATAAATTTTTAAATAAAAAATCCCTTTTATATTTGATTTAAATTGTTTATTAAGGATATTTTTATCATATAAAAATAAATAAATCATAAAATAATACTTAAAGACGAAAAAAAAGTACGAATTCTAAAAAATCATTCAAAAACACATCAAAATGAAACTCATACAACTAACAAATTATTTATTAAATTGAAATTTACAATCGATTGAATTATTTTAGTACTTAGTAGTGTAGCCTTTATAATTTTTATAGCCTTTAAACGTTTCAGGATGGATTTAACTAATTTTTCACAATAAGCTAGATCATTTTTTTCCATTCTTCTAACACCCCTTTTTTAAATCATTTTTGTTACTAATAATGTGTGTTCTAATGGCAACTTCTAAGTGATTCCATAGATTTTCAATCACATTTATATCAAGTGATTGTGGTGGTGTGTCCAGTACTTTGGGGCAGTTATATAACAACCAACTACGTATTTTATAAGCTTTGTGCTTGGAGTTGTTGTCCTGATAAAAATTAAATGTTTGTAAAATCCCAAGTTTTTAAGCTTTGGCTTTCAAATTTTTTCTTAATAGATCAATATAAACATTTTGATTCATAATGCCATCTATAAAATTAAATTTCCAACCCCTCTCGTAGAGATACACCCCCATACCATAACATGACCGCTCCCATGTTTGGCTGTTGGACATAAGTGTTTTAAAGACATTTCTGTATTTGGTTTCTGCCATACATTAATTCTCCCATTGGATCCAAATAAATTATATTTGCTTTCGTCCATAAACAAAACATCTTTTCAATAATCAAAATTCTTATTAACATGTTCCCAAACGAAGCTTAACCTTTTGTTGCAATTAGCTATATTTATGAAAGTTTTCTTCCTGGCAATACGAGCACGAAACCCATTTTTATTTAGTATATTGCGAATTGTTTGGGGGCTTGCTTTTTTATTTAGATACTTTTTAACTTCTAAAGTCAATTTGGCGCGCTAATTTTCGAATTTTCTTCAATTTTTCGTAGAATCCAACGCTCGTCATGGCCATTAAAAATCTTGCGAAGACTCTTTCTGTCTTTATTGTCAACATTTTGGCCGTTTTTAAATCTTTTTATTACAGATTGCATTGTAGCGTGGCTTTTGTTAACTATTTTCCCAATTTCCCGTAGAGATTTTCCATTTTTGTAATGAAAAATCATTAGCTCGTACATCAATGATTGTTCCCTTTCTACTCAAAGTGAAAATCCAACTTATATTTTTTATAAAATGATTATAAACAACTTAACAATAAGTTTTTTGTTATAACCAAAGTGACCAAATACATATTTGAAGAGTATACTTTCTTAACACAGCAGTTTTCAAGCGAGAATAATTCTTTATATGAGTTTCATTTAGATGTATTTTTTGTCCATTTTTCAGAAATTGTACTTTTTCTGGAGTAGAAGTATTAATTTATGATTGAAATTTTCAAATATATTAAAAATAATCTTAATAAAGAATTTAACCAAGAGAAATAAAAAAAATTATTATTATATTGAAATATATGTGTAAAATTATTGGAAACATAACTATGTTTGAGTTTCACTTTGATTCACTGTATATATATATATATATATATATATATATATATATAATTATATAAAAAATTAATCAAAAAATAAAAAAAGTTATGGCAAAAGAACCAATAAGTGTATCCAATCCTTGTGTCACATCGATCGACAGCCTAATTTAGCAAAATATTTATATATCCGAGTACGAACTGTCGTCGCCGTACTAACCCGTAATCCACTCGTTCTAAGAGTTTTAATTGACTTATCCTCATCAAAGGCACTCGTCCGATTGTCGACGACAGGTCCTGTCATTTCGAATACTTTCCCGTTGATCCGTTCATTGTTGATCCGCTTGTGTAATTTCGCTCGACAAGGAACTCGCGCCGCATTTTAATACCACGACAAGTCGGATAAAACTTTTTCCACTAAACATACACCGATCTGTTGTTGTTATATGTATACAAGGATCCGTACGTACATACATACATCGGAATCGTTTATTGAAACTGCTTTCAGAACATAATGGAAACTTGGATGTTGAAATCGACGCTCGGATAACAACTACTTCATTTAATAAACAATGGGTGCTCGAGTAGTGTTTTTTTTCCTAGATTCGAACGCGAACCATAATCCGAGAAAATAAACTGTTTACATTGTGCTTTCGGTTATTGTCAAGAACACCGATATTGAATTGTAGGGGAAAAACAACGCCGTAATTCATTCTTTATGAGAAAACACACATGCACGTACAAAAATACGTACATTTTTCTATTTTATCCTTCTAGAATTTCTATAAATCAACAAACATTCAGTACATACGTGAGTGTCACTTGAAATTGTACAATATTTATTAAAATACGTTTTATTTAAAATTTCTTTTATCATAAGCATAAAATAAAAAATTACATTAATTTTACTTACAACATATAAATATATTTGAAATGCAGTATACATATTTAGTAGAAACTCTTTTTAATCAATTTTAATTTTTATTCACTTTTTGTAAAGATAAAAACTAGACGTTATTTAAAATCGTGTAATGACTTTTAATGTACATAATTCAGAAAATCACTTGAGATTTTTTTGTCAGGAAGTACAAAAGAACTTTTTCTTTGCTTCACTGTAAACTAAAATAATTTATTGTGATTGTTGTTATATTTGTAACAAATATTCGATTGTTCTTATTTATAAATAAGACAACAAACATATTTGTCAATTTTATCTATTACTTTTTAATGCACGTAATTATTTTTCATTCCTACTCGTTTCTTATTAACTTTATAATCGTTTCAAAAAAGAAACTTTTTTGAAACGGCCGCCGTTTCAAAAAAGAAAAGACAATATAATTTAAATATGATAGGAAAGAATAGAGATATGTACAATGAATAATAGAGTTGTAAATAATTTTCTAAAACTAGTAATTGGTATGTATTGAATTAAATAATGTGGCTTTAATAATAAACAAATAGTGTCTATAAAAAGTGAGTTATCGATCTTAAAATTGACTCTATAATATGAGCCATTTGTTTTCGGTACAGGTAAATCTAATGGAAAAAATCATCAAAAGACAATGTGGGAGAAAATAGTTGGAATATTTTAAAACTCTTATGAAATATCTTATTTATGTTAAATTGACTTGGGGAGCTTTTTAAAAAAAACACCGACTAATATTTAAATTGAAATCTCATAGATTAAACTCAAATCACAATCGTAAACACGACGTGTTCACAAAGAAACGCCACGTACCGAACTTTTCCCAAACGGAAAACGTACGGAATTTCCCTCCATCGGCATCTAATCGTTCCTGATATCAAATTACGCGCGATCCGTCAATTTTCCGCCATCAATTATTACGCGTTCGATCACATAAAACGCCATCGGGCTCGAATCGAGATTATAAAGTGAAATGACCTTGACGGCATAATCCGTTAATGAAACTAACCTGTAACGAGATTAGCGTGATGGAATTGGCACACGGCATCCGCCTCGTACCACGAGATGCGATCCCTGAAGTAGCGGTAGAATACCGGGAACCCCTCTTCGGGCAAGATCCACGTGTTGCTGATGTTCACCTAAAACAGAGAATTCGTCACATTAGGTGAAGTGTTCGTTAATGCGAGTCGAGGAAAAGAGATCTCTCTCTGGAGTAGAGGATGAGAATGAAGGAATGGAGATTCGGAAATGTTTGAGGTGGGGAGGGATAAAATTTTGTTGTAAATGTAGATTGAATCGTTTTATTTTCAGTAAAATAGAATTTTTATAAATTCTAATTTTTGAGAATTTTTATTAAATAAACTTCCACAGAACAAATTTTAGTAATTACATTGAAGATTATAAAATAAAAACCGACTTCAAAGAGAAGAACTTAAGTAAACTATTATGGATTACATTCTTACGTCTAAAATTCAATTTGGATAATTTTTAATTAAAATCTTCTTCCATTCTTCCCTTCTCTGCTTTTTTATATCCATTAGATTAATCAAAAAAATATTTATAGATTTCTCAACAATAATGAGATGTACAGTGTGAGATTATTGACCTTGTATTTAATCTCCAAATATTTAGATTATTTGTCATTGAGGTTATCTTCCTCTAGTTCTTGGAAAATTAATTCCACGTGCTATAAGGCAGTAGCAGCTTGTTTTGATATATTCTAGGTATTTAATTTCCCCAATTCTAGTTATATATAGTGATGGAAAACCAGCAGATCCATAAAGGAATCAACTTCACAATACTTTATACCATTATCTCTTTATATTTAACGATATTTATTTTTAATCTTCTATCTCTTTGTCTCCTTTCCATAATTATATTTTTTTACAGAATTTATTTCTTCATTTTTAGAGGACCAGCAGCTCTACACGAGCCTCAACTCCATTATTCTTCACAATTTCATCTTTTTTAATCTTCTTTTATCTCTTTGTCTCTATTCCATATTTACATTTCCCATATCTATTTTACTCCTCGATCCGCCATCTTAAAATAAGTCAAATGGGAGACTAGCAGCTCCACACGGATCTCAACTCTACTATATTCCACAATTTAATCTCTTCATCTTCGGCGAGGTTTCTTTTTTGATCTTCTTTCATCTCTTGGTATTTATTCCATAATTATACTTCCTTGATACTGTCATATTTGGTTTATTTCCCGATTCATCATCTGAGGATGCGTCTGATGAGAGACCAGTAGTTCCACAAGGTCATCGACTCTTCTTTCTTCACAATTTCATCTTTAATAATTTTCATAGTATTCCTTTTACTTTCCATCATCAGTTAGAATACAATTTTCTTCATAGTTGTAATTTTTCAATATCTAATTTTTTATAAAAATATCGATATGATGATTGAAGATTGATTTTTTTAAAATTTTATTTTATAAAAAAACTTTTTCACCTTCTGGAAAGTCTTACAGATCGTAACAGATTGTAATTAGAAAAATTCAAATATATACATTATTTCGTACAAGAACATGATCGAACATGTTCGTCTCGACGAATATCTTGAACCCAGACATCGCACCATAAAAGCATTCCGTTCGTTTTAACGTCGCAAGATGTGTTTGTCGCCGACGTCGAAGCCGCACGTCGTCGTTACAACGACGCTTTTGTATCGTCATTTCGGGAATTCCATGTAACGTCTATGTTTTGACTGCTTCGAATATTTGATTCGATGTCGACGAGATGTCTATGTAGGCACTTAGAAACATTACCTGTGATATTCAATGTTGGTCTATCAACGGTCGGGAAAAAAATTTGAAATTCAGAAGAAGCTTTCGTTTCTATTTTTTGTATAAAATTCCATTTATTAAACATCTTTTTTAATAAATATGAGGTTTTATTCCATCTCGAAAATGTTATAATCAGAGCTGGATTTAGATGAACAGAGGCCCTAGACTATTCAATATATGAGGTCTGTGACATTGCATGTGTAAGAAAAGTCTATGACAGTGTCAAAAATATTATTCATGTTGACAAGAACTCCTTCAGATTTTGAGGCTTCAGTTAGGAAAATCCGACACTGATTGTAATATTTTTATTAACAATAAGAATAAATATTAGTATTTTAATGGCCGATGATGTGCCATTTCAAAGATAACCACGATCGGCTGTCTCAAAATTCAGACGTGACTATTGAAAGACTATAGTTGTAAGAATTTTACACCGGCCTGTATATATTACATTGTTCCAATCGATTTATATAAAACAAGTTTCGTTATTATTTACACAATGTCTTAAACCCGGCAGACCATTCATCTCTTTCAACATCAACACCACCACCACCCCGTCGTCGTCCTTTCTCGAGACATTGTCGTGGTAATTGTTAAAAATTAACTACGGCTATATTAACAGCCTCTCTCGGTTGTAAACACGAACCGTGCCATTTTTCTTCAACGCGATCTCGTGTGCGTCCATTCAAAAAAAAAAATTGTTCCTTTATTCTCGTTCTGTTTATCTGTTTCTCGAGCACACCTGTCCTTGAACCGACACTGAAAAAAAGCTCGCGTTATTAATCTTTCGCGTTCGACGTATCCGGAACCGAACGCGCGCTTAATGAACGGGAATTACCGTCGAGTGTTCGTTTTTTCTCCACCGTCCGTCCGTCCGTTCGAGTTTGATTATAATTGATATTAAAAATAAGAACGGCACGTCGAATTATCGTGATTGAACGTAATGGAAAACACTTTTGAATTGGAGATGAATTGGGTTTTGGAATATTTTCAATGCGACGTTTTAAAGTCTTTCCGAATCATTTTTCATTTGTGTTTTTTCTCCTTCTCCTCCTTTCTTATCCACCGAAATCGATATCTGGACGGTGAAAGAAATGACACATTCACGGGTCGTTTTGATTGTTGCGGAGACGAGTACGAATTAAAAGAAATAATTATCGGATTCTGTACGATAATTAACGGCAAAAGAGAGATTTAGTTCATTGGTTCAATTAAAATTTCACAGATCATTAAGATTTTTTTCAACAATTAGTGTACAAGTGGACACTTTGGAGTGTTTAGGAAATGTCTGTTAATTTTATAGACAGTGCTTGAATTATCTTGATCATACGTTGGATTGATATAAATATTGTAAAGAATGTCGATGAGAATTGGAACTTTGTAAAAAGGACGACTAATGGAACTGATGTACTGTAATATCAAAAAGTATGAATATTAAAGCTAAAGTGAGGAGTTTAAATAATCTGAATGTTGCATAGCAACGAAATTGTTGCTAAGCAACAGTAATAAATAAATCGGTAAAGATAACAACGGTTGTTATTATTGATGCGAAAAAAGTGTAAAAAATGAAAGAAATAATAATATACGTTTAGAAGTGTGTGTATTACACAGTTGGAGACTATTGTGAATAATAAATAAAATTTTTAAAAAATACAGTTCATTGATGTCCGTCAATCTATTCGACGACTTCAGATAGTTTTGGAAATTACAAAAAAACATTATATATTTATCAAGGTACAAGAAAGAACCCATCGATAGACGAGACAAAAATATAAGAAAATTCATAGGAATAAACTGGACTAGAAATAAATTTGATCGGTCAAAGTGGAAAGTTTTGGAAGAGGTCTTTATCTAGTACTTGATAAAGAGGCTGATTTTATATATATATATATATATATATATATATATATATATATATAATTATCCCAAAAGTTTCTTTCGTTTTATTAGTAAGTAAAACGTGTAAAATATTTAATATTTAATGTCATATTACTGAGTTATATACGATTCATTCTGCTTTATTACATTCCTCCATCTTTCCAGAAGCTGCATAATGCCATCTTTCAAAAATACTTGTGGCTTGTTAGCAAAATACCATTCTAATTGCATTTTATCTCATTTATTGAACTAAATTTTTCACTGCAAAGAGATTTTTTTACTAAAAGAAACAAATAATAATCACATGGGTCAATATCCGAAGAGTACAGAGGATGAGATAGAATATCCTAGTGAAATGTTAACAATTTGTTTCTAACGGGGGGGATCATGGCGTTGTCGTGGAGAAAAACGATGTTTTGTCTATTCGTTTTTCAAAAATTCTGGCTGTTTTGTGCTGATTTTTTCCTTCAATTTGTCCAGTTTGAAACAGTATTTCGTTGAATTATTGGTTTCACTTTGTGGAAGCAGTTTATAATAAATGACACCCTTTTAATCACACCAAATAGACATTAAAACTTTTTTTGGGTGAAGACCAGGCCTTGCTGCAAGGCTTATTATCACTGGATCAAAAACGTTTATGGTTAAAATTCTCATAGAAGATTCAATTCTCATCCCCAGTAAATTAATAATCTTTTCAAAAATGTTCAACCCTTAATTGGCCAGTACTTTAGTACATTTTTGCAGAATCGACTCGATCAATTGTTAGGATCTTTCAGACTTCCATTGGCCAATCTAAAACATTCATCTTATGAATGGTAAATTTATCTTTTACTAGTCTACTTGTTCTATTGATATACTCATTTCACTGGTATATTCCATTCGGTGTAAACATTTAAGAAATACCAATTTAAGTGTAGACATTCGATGAAATTTTTCCTCAACAATAAATTGATAAAATTTTTGATGATTTTTAGAGAGTGTTCCAGATAAGATTGGAGGATAGTAAATGATAGCAAGAGAGTAAATATATGTTCTAGTTTGAACCACCCCTGTATATACATATATATATATATATATATATATATATATATATATATATATATATATAACTGTTTAATGCACTTCTTATCAATGTATGTAAGTAATTTTATCTTCCACTTTCTTACTACCAGTTTCATCCCTTGTGTAATTTTCAAATATTTTTCAATCAAAGACAAGAAAATAAAAAAAAACTATCAAAAAATGTCGATTCGATCAGAGCTGATTCTAAAACTAACACGGCCCTTATATCGATTTAATATTCTTATTGCTCAGAGTGATAAGGAAATGTTAGCAATCGTCGCCGATCATCCATCTTGTCGGATACGTCTCTTTATTAGGTCCCGTCATCCCCATCCCTCATACCGCGCACCGAAAAGACGTACGTACCACCGACCGACGCGCGACACTGTAAAAAGCCAAACTTCTCGCAAAGTGTAAAAACGTGCCCTCGCGCATTCTCTTCCTTGATTTATAACACCTTCATAAGTGCGCCCGGGATCGCATTTTATCCGCGAGAATTCCTTGCGGTGATGGCTTCATATTAAGGCCCGAACTTTGTGGCACGCGAGGCCGTCGTTACTGGAATCTGTTCGGTACGATGGGCATCCGCCCGACGCGCGTTTATAATTTATTTATGAGCCGTTTTAGCTATTTTCTAATTATCTACTTTGATGAAGTCTTTAATAAACATCGTTACTGACGAGAAATATAATTCACGGGATAAAGAAACGGGAATGGAATTTGCGGCGAGATAGACTGAAAATATCTCCCGCTTTACATGTTCGTTTAAAAACTATTCGGGAAATAATTTTGAAAATGTTTCGTCGATTTTATTGAATCGCATGGATTTTCTTCTCTTGAGAAATATTTAACACCGTTTTATTTGAAATCATACCATGAGAAATAACAATTTTATAATTATATTAGTATGAAACAAATAAACGCTCATAAAATAAAATATATTATTTTTATTGAAAACATCCCTTATTTTTCGCGCCAAAAATTGAAATAATATTTATTATTTTATACAAACATAGACAAACAGAGAACGGTAGAGTAAATTTGAATAAATTAAACAGTAATAGAAGATATCAAGTAGACTACATTTTATTTAAACATTGCTTGTGGTTATGTATATTCCATTAAATTTTGAATTATTTAAAATTATATACAAATATATTAATAAATTGAATTTTGTTGAAGTTAATACAATTTAAAATTCTATTCAAATCGAAATAATATTTTTTTAAATTCTAATAATAATTGTAAAATTGAAAAATTGGAAATTTCCAACATATTGATGAAAAAGGTAATAAGAGTAGGCTGTTTTAAAACGGATTGTCTTAAATATAATTTTTAATAAAAAAAGATAACGCAATTGACATAGAATGTATTGAAAAAAGTCAAAAAATAATAAATATAATATCTGAAACTAAAATATCAGTCTATTTATTTTTTAAAAAACAGAGTTAACAATATTAATTTATAATATATTGAAGAGAAATAGAAGTATTTTGTAGATTTAAAAATTGAAATCCCTAATTACAAGAAATCTTTATTCAAAAACCATAATATTTTATTAAATCGTTCAAGAATTATTTATTATTCGTTCTTTATTATATTTGTATATTTCAATTGCGATTTTATTAAATTACCACTGCTGTTATATAATGAATTGAAAAGAATATATAAGTATTTACTTATAATTTGAATTGAATTTTATAGTATTGAGGTGCGAGTTAAGGGGTTTAGGAGTGGAGGCATCTTTCACCAAATGAGCTAGTCTGTATAAGTACTGGATCATAATGAACCCAGAGAAAAATGAAACGAACATAGATGCTGGATTTCCTGACATATCTCCTTATCCAAAACAATCCGTACAAAGTGAACAGACATATTTTGTCTGAGGTAGCCCTGTTTTAATAAAACATGACAAATTTAATCTGAGAAGATAAAAAAAATCTGATCCTACAAACAGCATATCCAATATTAACTAGGAGATGAAATGATACTGAATTTGGTTGAGACTAGACAGCTAAGTGTGGAGCTATAACAGCGAAAATAGCCTCAACACTACGTCCAGGAAGACAATGGATTATCAGGTTATTATTTGTTCCTGGCTAAAGAAGTCGTGACTGGACCAAACTAACTGATGAACAAGACAATTATATTTAATAATAAATAAATAATTGAAATACTGGTTTTCTTGTAAAAAAGACCACAAATCTAGTTATGTATAATATTATTAGCTGAAGAGTTATTTTGGGTTAACATATTTAGTTTTTATCGTAATTTATAACAAAAAGAGATGAAACAATTAGTGTATATTTCATTGAAAAGAAATAAACATCATTAGTTGGCTATTTACAAAACTGACATTTAATAACAATTTTTAATAAACAATGAGATAACATGATTGAGTTTTAATGTATTAAAAAAAGATAAACGACGTTGCATATGGATATTTTTTTAAGTTAGATAGAACTTTCGATAAGGATTTAATTTAAATTTTTATCATGTTTAAAAAACATCTCTATGGTTTATAAAAAAATATTTGTTAAATTTTGAACAGAAAAAAAACAATTAATATATAAATCATTGAAAAAATAATACTAGTGGACTGCTTAAAAAATTAATATAATTTATAAAAAATTTTAATCAACAATGAGATAACATGATTGAGTTTCAATGTAATAAAAAGAGATAAATAGCGATGTATAAAGTTTTAAATTTAAATATCTGTTCAATTTTGAGCATAAAAGAGATAACATGATTGGGTTTTAATGTATTAAAAAAAGATTAATGGTATTGAATAAGTTGTTAATAATACCATTTTTTGGGAATTGGTTTTTTGAAAAAAATATCAATTTATTCTAATTACTAGTATTATTAGTACAAAAAAGTTTAGGTACTTTAAGGATAGATTTTTTTTCTTTGAGTAATTGATGATATTTATTAAGAATTATATTAAATAATTATTCAACATATTGCATCGAACGAATTGATACACGAACCGAGTTTTGTAGACAATGACGTCTTGTTTTACAAAAAGATTAATTATGAAATCACATGAACAGTACGAGAAACATGAAAGGAATCGTGGCACGTAACGAACGCATTAAAAAGAAGAAAAAAATACAAATACTGTGATGGGAAAAATCCACAATTAACGAAGAAACACTAAACATCCCGTCGTACCAGTGTTACGAATATTATTATTATTATTATTCTAAGTAGAGTAACGCGTCGTGGCGATAAACTCGAACGTATCTTCCGAGGGATGGTCGAGGGGAACCTACACGACGTGGGACCGAACGAACGTACGTACGAGCTCACCAACCCCCGACCAGTAAACCGAACAACGAACGAACGAACAAGCGACCCCTTATCGGCGTTCGTTTTCCCGATGAAATCTTAGCGACGCCTCATTTGTCTTCCGACCATTACCGGCGCTAAATTATTGTAACGCCGGTAATAAGCATCTTATTAGTATTGTCACCTTAGTTTATCCCGGCGTCTTATCGTCATAAATCTCTGTATCTTAAAAGGGCGTTGATTAACATCGTAGTTTCTGCTGTTCAGCCATTGTTTGGTACGCGCGCGGATATTAATATTGGTCGATGACGATGATGACGTTGGAACGTCGTCGCGTGGATAATAAGACGAAATTTTAATTAAACTGATTGGATAATTGTTGAGTAGCTTGCGGATGAATCATGTCGTCGTACTAGATTTTGAGAAAAATATAAGCGCTGCTTCGCTCGAAATTAAAATAATTGCATGATCACAAATTGGTGTATAGGTCATCCAAATATGACGCATAGATGTTAGTGCTGTGTAATGTTTACAAGTCATGTCTTTTCAGATTGAATAATAAGCTTTTTTGTTTTAGTAGAAAGTTACAATTTTAACCATGTATAGGTATATATTATAGAAATGCATTTTTATTATTCAAAATTATTATGAAAAAGGGCGTTCTTTGAAAAATACCTATCGTAAAATTTGGGATTTTTTATGGTATAAATAATCGGAAAAATCAGTGTTCAATTCAAAGATTAGTGAGAAAAATTTAAAAAATTGATTGTGTTATTGATAAATCAAAAAATGAAAAACCAAAAACTATACGTACAAATGAACACCGGGCTGCTGTAAGTGAAAATATTGAAAATTAACCTACAACTTCAATTTACGTTGTTCGCAAGAATTTCCATAAAGATTTATATTTACAAGCATAAGAAATTCAATCAACCCAGGAATTTAAAGAAAGAGATCAATTTACAACGTTGTAGTTTCGCTAGTTGAATTATTGAACATCAAATAACAGATCTAATATTTTCAAGCAAAATTTTGTTTGGTGATGAAGCTCATTTCAAAAATGCATCAGCCGACATATTTATAAATAATAAGTGAACAATAAGAGGTTATTAAACACTTTATAACTATTGTGGTTTTGAGGTTAAAAGTCATTTGTGTTAAAGTGAGTCAGCCACAGTTCCAAAATATCAAGATGTCGGAGTTAAAGCAATCACACGTTTTATTTCTTTTAAAGATACGGAATTTTATAATAGAGAGAGAGAGTTCTATAATTCAATATCATGTTTGCCAAAAAAAGTCTTAATGTAAATGATGCATATTTCGATTAAAGAAAGTAGTTTTTTCTTTATAATACTGTGTTTTTATTACATTATTTAAATCGGACATATTGTGTGTAGTTACTTATATATATATATATATATATATATATATATATATATATATATATATATATATATATCTATGAATTATTTATTAGGTCTACTGAAAAATTCTGTCCTTTTTTTGAATTTAAAAAAATAATACATTTTTAATATATTTATTAATATTTACTGAAGAGTATAATTTTTCCTTCGTTACTAATGAACTCTTCCCATATGAAGGTAATTTGTGAATTCCATTTCTATAGAATGAGTCATATTTGAAATGAGATATATATATATATATATATATATATATATATATATATATATATATATATATATATATATATATATATATATATATATATATATATATATATATATATATATATATATATATATATATATATATATATATATATATATATATATATATATATATATATATATATATATTTATGTGTGTGTGTAGTGAAAAGAAATTACTATTTCGGCCCTGGACGTGTCTGTACTCCTCGGCCGATTAACCTATTTTCGTCCTCTTGTGTACGAGGCGCAATTTATTGGTCGTGTGACGGCATCGCGCAACCCCTATTTTCACAGTAATTTTTATTTATAGGTTTTAATATTATCAGTGTATATGTATACGACAGAGAGACGCGATTATATCACGTTTCTTTTTTATCTTTTCATACCTAATACGTACATGCAATTTCTTATACATGTACATACATACATTTATATATATATATATATATATATATATATATATATATATATATATAGATGTATATAAAGTGTATTATGAAAATATTGTTCGGCAGTACCTGGCAGTCGAACTGGTTTACACTTATTAGAAAACTTTGATATTTAGTGGCGGCGAAAACTTTTCGAACGTTTAATTTACACGAAATTTCAACTTTTTACTCTCGCTTGAAGTTATGTTTATATACTATAACTTTTATATATATATATATATATATATATATATATAAATGGATATTTACATGTGTGTGTGTGTGTACGTACAGATAGTCGTCGTTGTGGCATCGCCCATACTCTCCTCTACTCCAATGGGGTGCTAAATTTACACATTATCTGCGGACTTTTGATTCACTCGAACAACTTTCTCGTTTGAAATTTCGTAGAAGATATTCTTTTTTCTTTGGACGAGGTTAAGTACTTTGAACTTTTAACATATACGCATATGTGTGTGAGTAAATATGTGAGTAAATATCGTTTGTAAGTAAGGTAAATTTATTTATTGTTTAATTTAATTAATTAAATAATTTAATTACATTTTTCTTACTTTTTACTTATATATATATATATATATATATATATATATATATATATATATATATATACACACAAACGTGCATAAGTATTAGCTATATGGGTAACATAAGCAATTTATTGATATAATTCAATAAAGTCATTAAATTATTTTTTTTTATTTAATTAATGATAAATATAATATTCATTAGAAAAAAAATACAAAAAACAATAATTAATTAGAATTAATTATAAAATAGATTTTATAGTAGAAATTGTTAAAATAAATACAGTAGGTTACATTTTTGCTAAACAAAAGTATTCGCCACTTATTGATAATGGCATATAATATCAAAGTTTTTGTTAAATAAATGTAACAGCATTGCAGTATAACTAAATATTTATATTTTTCGAGGATTCCACATTCAGTTTACGTTGACAGTTTTCATCATTTAGTGAGTTTTACGAAGATATTTTAAAAATGGGACGGAAACAAAAAGAATCTTGTATATCCAAGAGAGAAATAACTATAAATTTACACCAAAAAAAAATAAATCATATAAGGAGATTTTGGAAATAGTGTCCAAGAGTATATAATAAAACGCTTTAATGATACCGGAAACTTAGAAAATTGCCAAAGAACTGGTCGGCCATCCAAATTTACAATACATGAACAACGAAATAGAATTGTAATTATTAAGAAAGAGCCTAAAACAAGCTCGTCCTGTGTCGCAGGACAGTTAGAAAAATATATTGGAAAAAACTACATCCTTGTACAGTATGGAGAATTCTTAAAAAGGCTGATTATAACAACCGCGTCTGCAGAAAAAAATCAGCTATATGTAAAGTGAACCAAACCAAAAGGTTTCAATTTGTAAATAATTTTACAAATAAATGTAATGAGAAGTTTTGGCCAAGGTTGAAAGTAAATTTTGTATTTATCGTTCTGATGTCCAAATTTCGGCATGGAGAAAGAAAAATACATAACTGCAAGGGAATCATATAAAAAATTGGAATAAAATCGAATTAGTTTCTCTTATTTTTATTCTAACTTCTGTATATAGAATATATGCTTTACGTAATTTATCATATTTTTATCCCTTCTAGATGTTTTTTACGCTAAAAAGTGTTTTTTTATAATAAACTATATTTATTATAAAGCATCTCTTTTTTATACTTTATCACGCTGGTACACTAATTACAGATTGAAAACCACTATTATATTTGCATATATCTATGCATTGAACCCTTTTATACGCATATATGAAATTTCATTTCAAAATGTTCATTGGTTTAAAAATTACATAGATTTTATGAAAAAGTTATTTTTGTGGATTTTTTTTCGAAATTCACCGGGCTCTCGATGAAGCCTAGTGCGAAATACTGCTGATCGTAATGTGCTAATATCAAAAACACCAGCAAGGAACTTTGCAAATATTAGTTGGTACTGACATTCTTGTTCTCTTATGCAACTTATTTTGTTTTATTAAAAAGAAATATGTGTATATGGAAACATGTGTATAAATTCTTTCGTTTCTTTTTAATAAAACACAAATCTAGGCGTTACTTTTGGATGACCTTGTATGACCAATTTACATAAATCAAAATTCAAAGAAACAGGAAAACTTAATAGAATTTATTAGTATTTTTGATTGGACTCAAATGCAAACCTCTAAATATCTCGAAACAAGAAGAAAATGGACTTACACCACTTTCTCAATTAACGATCCGTATTTGGAATAGACTTTGGAGAATCGAATTCTCCATTTGTTCACGTACGCGAGTTGTTTTCGATCGAGCACATGGAATTCGTCTCGTCGCTCACAGCACAATTTTTGTGTTTTTGTACTTGCTAATCAAATAATATTTATAACAATCAGTAAATAAATTAACTGGACACTTGAGTATAATAATCGTTGTTGATAAGAAGAACACAACACTCATTGTTGATTGTTACAAAATTCATAGCCGCCTCAGCCAGACAAGAAGAACAAAACACTCATTGTTAATTGTTACAAAATTCATAGCCGCCACAAAACATTCTGTTGGAAAAGTATTTGAATTTTTGGAAAAAAACTGATCGGCGATACGAGAAAAACTGTCGAATTTCCTTCGAAAAAAATACTATCGATTTGCAATTTATTTCCAACTAGAATCTACTGTTAAACATCGCGTTATGCAAAAAAATACCCGATCCCGTGCCCGAATCCAATAAGTGTACGAACGTGGATATTATTATTGTTATTACTGCTGGCGATGAAAGATCCTTCTAATATTTCATCGTTCATCCTCCGGCATCTTAATGCATACGACGGACTACTTTGAAAATTACCGAAAGCTTTCGAGAAGACGGCGTAGAAGTAGAACGGAAAAAAAACGTGACGCGAACTGAAATTCACCTGTTTAAATATTCAAAGAGTCATCAAACAACTTTAGCATTCGACGAGATCTGGAACGGTCGGGCGACAGAGACGGCCGTCGTTTGAAATATTCATGCGTGCGCGGGGTCGTTTTCACCGGCCGTGACCTGCGTGCGTCTGCGGCCGGTCCTGGACGCCAAAAACAAAAAAAAAAAACACAAAAAGCGGACGGCCGAACGTCGTCGTAATTACATTGTTTACATCGAACGCTATTATGGACCGAACAGGTTTGCATAATAAAACCTCCCGGTACGGTCGATACTTGACGCGCGCGGTCGTTGTTTTTTTGCGGGCCGGGCGTCGCGACGCACGTCGACATGTGAGCGTCGAGATAAGAGATACGGGAGCGTACGTAACGTATGTTTTTGTTCGATAGGACGTGGAGATTTATTAGAAACGTACGACGAAAACAAACCGTGTGATTAGAACGTCTCGTTTGGATGGAAATGAAGTCGGACGTTGGATTTTTTCCAATCGGAATCTCCGACGATCTAAAAAAAGTCCTACAACGTTCTTTTCTACAAAAAAATCCGACCGATTCAGATTATAAAAGAAGTTTTTTAATCAATTACGTCATAAAACCCTTATGACGTCACGAAAATTGATACGGTTTGAAAAATAAAAGGAAGATTTGAGAGAAAGAAAGAGTAAAACGTATTAACATCGATTAAAATCAAAAAGAGATACAAATATACTCCGATTTTAAAATATGACATATTGGCCGTGTATCTTTATCTTTTTTCAATATACATATAAGTGTATATTTTTCTCTTTTAATTCCGTACTGAAGCTAATTAAATTTGACACAAACCGCCATTTTAATTCCAAATGATTTTATAAATGAATATTTGTCTGGTTCTCTTATCATTATTTTAAAACATTACATTTTTATTATAAACAGAGCGTCGTTAATTCCAAAACAGGATACAGTTTATGTCACTTCTAGTGAGTTATATTTTTGATACTTTAGGTCGATTCTGAAGACTGATGATGTTGCAGAAACGCGATAAAATTTTATCGCGACGTACCTGTACTTTATATCAAATAAATGTGATTTATTATCGTACTATCACTTAAATCCACCATGTGATGCCCTTTATCTCATTCACATATTTTTGCTCGAATTTGCAATATTAAACATTGTATGTAAGCACACGCACGTAGCAAAAGTTACGGATGTTGGAGTAAAATAGAAATTAGAATAGAAATTGGTTTAAAATAGAAATTGGTTGGTTATATGACAAGAAGAGGAGATAATAGATGGATCAAAAATAATTATGCAATATTAGCTAAGAGACATAAAGAACTAAAGGAGAAACTCTATCAGCTACATGTCGAAAAGTCATTGTATATTTCGATATTCAAATTGATGTCTACAGATGCAGACTTGATTAGTATTTGAACAATATTATATCCTATTTATAATTGTAATGAATCATACTT